>PVIU01007732.1:0-29785 GCA_004026605.1 Ondatra zibethicus
GGAGGAGGAGAAAGAGAAGAAGAAGAAGAAGAGGAGGAGGAGGAGGAGAACAAGAAGAAGAGGAGGAGGAGGAGGAGGAGGAGGAGGAGGAGGAGGAGGAGAAGAAGAAGAAGAAGAAGAAGAAGAAGAAGAAGAAGAAGAAGAAGAAGAAGAAGAAGAAGAAGAAGAAGAAGAAGAAGAAGAAGAAGAAGAAAGGCTGGCCTGGAAATACACAGAGAATTACTATCTCTGACATACCAGATGACTTAATGCAAAGCAGCTTTGTAAGGTGGTCCCAGTTCTTAGGAGGTGGAGGCTGGAAGATCAGGAGTTCAAGAACACCCTTGGCTACACAGTAAATTCAGGACCATCCTGGACTACATGAGACTATATATATACATATAATATACAGACTGAAGGGGAATCATGGGTCCAAGGTCATATTTGGATGTCTATCAATAGGATAGTAATTCATTGAAATGCCAGCACTGGAAAACTGAAGTAGGAGGGTTGTAAATTCAGAGCTAGCCTGAGCTACACAGCCAGGTCAAAGTCAGGCCAAACTACACAGGGATAGTGTCTCAAAACTAAACTAAAACCCACTGAGCTGGGAGGTAGTGTGGCGGCAGAGTACTCAGCTAGCACCTAGGAGGCCCTGGGTTCAAACCCAGTGCCAGCACTCTATTAGCCCGGGCTCTCTGGAGTCACAGACCTTATAAAATCAATAAAATCAAGCTTTCTCTTCTCTCTCTCTCTCTCTCTCTCTCTCTCTCTCTCTCTCTCTCTCTCTCTCACACACACACACACACACACACACACACACACTCACACACACTAAATGTAATTGAAAAAAGGAATAAAATCATGTTTATCGTGTTTGCACCTTTCTGTGTCAAACACTACACTATTAACAAAACAGTTCCACCAATGTAGAGAATACCTATGAAAGCAGGGTGTGGTGGGGTGCACGCCCTTAATCCCAGCAGAGGCAGAGACAGGCGGATCTCTGTGAGCTCAAGGTCAGCCTGGTCTACAGAATAAGTTCCAGGACAGCCAGGGCTACACAGAGAAACCCTGTCTCAGAAAGGAAGGAAGGAAAGAAGGAAGGAAGGGAGGGAGGGAGGGAGGGAGGGAGGGAGGGAGGGAGGGAGGAAGGAAGGAAGGAAAAAAAATCACAGAAAAAAACAACCCTACCACAACAAAGCCACAGCTGTTAATTGCTAAAAAGAGAGTAGCAGTCAAAAGGCTGGGGTGCTGGCCGGTTTGTAGAGTTGCTTCTCGGCAAGCTTGAGGCCCTGGTTTGCGCTCCAGCACGACAAACACAGGGCACGCTGCATGTGCCTTTCTTCCTTGATTCTGAGCACTTGGGAAGTGGAGGAGGAAGAGCGAGAGTTCAAGTCATCTTTGACTACAAAGTTTGAGGCTAGCCTGGGCTACATGTGCCATTGCCTTAGGATACAGGAGGGAGGAAGAACTCTTCCAAGGGATAACAGCCAAATGACTTTACTAAATGCCAACAACGGGCCAACATCTGAATACACCCCACAGCATGAGCAGTCACAGAAATGTAAATTGCCTATAAATAATAGCTCACAAATATTCACTCTATTACTCACTATTATTATTAGTGTGAGTAAACTCACATCAATCTACCTATTATCCCATCCAATTTCCCTCTTTTTTTCCCAAAGAATCCGTGAGTCTACATAATTTCCACCCCAACCCCCAGCCCTATACTAATTATAATCAACCCCTAATTGATGTCCCTAACCCTGAGGACAAACTTTATTGGTAGAGGGGACGTTGTCTTCTAGAATTACTTCCAGCTGTCATGGGGGCGATGTTCTTTCTATGGGAACCTGTAAAAGTAAAATGATGGTTAAATTTCAAGATTACTGTCTGGTATAATTGCAAATAGTCTCTGAGTATTCAGTAAGGTTTTTTTCTGAGGTTCTTATTTGGAGCTCTGGCCAGAATGTTGTGAAAAGTTTCATTATTTCAGCTAATCAAGTTGGAACCATCTTGAGCAGCTGGTACCAAAAACAGTCTCATAGTAGCACTAACAGCATCATGATGTCATATCAACCTAGTGGAGTCATTGTGGGGTCCCATCTTCTTCCTAGAAACTTTGAAGAATACTGCAAGAAAATTCATTGTTCATTGTGGAAAACTTAAACATTATTTATATAGACATACATTCAATGAAAAATATGATATAGACAAAATAAGTATGGAGAAAAGTAAAATTTTTCCTAAATTCTTTCTTCTTTCTGTCCTATACCAGATGGCTCCTGACATGAGACAAAATATCTGAATTTTTCTTTTAACAACATGCTTTGATTTAGAGACAACTCCAAAGACAACTTTGATTTTTAATTGAGTCATGACTATTATTCTACTAGGTAGCATACACACACACACACACACACACACACACACACACACACACACATATACATATACAGTGATTTTTACCCTCAGATGATCTATCTTCATTAATCATAATTTTCTCTTTGCTTGGTAATCCTTTCTGGGTAGTTATCTGTTCCTCTTTAGGCATCAAGATGTCCAAGATCTCTTGACTTTTTGAAGATGAGTATTTTTCTGCAAAGAAAAGAACAGAACCCTGCCCCAACCCTTATGAGGTTTCCTTACCACCTGTATGGTTGTCACCTCTGTGGATAAGCAGTCATTTCTCTTTCTACTGAGGTTTCTCTTTTTCAAACAGAATCTTTATTAATTTTGATGGCATCCATAGCTTTTCTTCTCCTGTGGAAATAAGAGCAAAACCCTTCCCCCATGTAGCACATCTCCTGGTTTCCATTGTGAGGTCAGCACATCCTTGAAATACACCGGATGATTTAATTCAGAAGTTTTTTTTTTAATTATCCAATGTCTCTCTGCTGCTATTGTTCTTTTCTCATTAACATTAAGAAAATTCAAGGTTAATAAAGCATTATGCAATCTATATCTGGGGATATTTTCCATCCCTTTCTATTTGTTTAACATATCTCTTATACTTAGATTTGATCTTTCTATCTGACTTGTAGGATTGTTTGGTATACCTGTAATATGCCTTATATTATAATAAGCAAAAAATTGTTTCATTTTCTTAGAGACATATGCTGGACCATTATCTGTCTTTATTTGAGCAGGTATACCCATGATGGCCATAACATCTAATAAATGTGTGATTGCTGAATCAGCCTTTTTTGAGCTCAAAGCAGTTGCCAATTGAAAACCTATATAAGTGTCAATGGTGTGGTGTACATATTTTAATTTTCCAAAATCTGCAAAGTGGAACACATCCACCTGTCAGATTTTATTCCTCTGAGTACCTTTTGGGTTAGTCCCTGCAGGTAGTGGGGTTTGGTTATAGAAAGAGCAAGTAGGGCATCTCTTTATAATCTCCTTAGCTTGTTGCCAGATAATAGGAAACTCTTCTTTAAACTTTTGCTATTGACATGATTTTTTTTAATAAAATTCTGAGACCTTCAGCACACTTCCAATCAATAATCAATTTCTGTATTACATTGTGCTAGAGGGCCTGGCAGACCTGTATGGGATCAGATGTGTGTTATGTATATGAGACAAAGTCTATTCCTGATTATATCTTGTACCTGAATGAATAATGAAGTCAATTCTGTATCATCTGGTATAAATTCAGTGGTTTCAATATGCAAGACAACTCTTTCTGCATATTGTGAATCAGTAATTATATTGAGAAGTTCTTTAAAATCCCTTAGTACCATGAGAATAGCATATAATTCATCTTTTGGACAGAATTATAAGGGCTTTTAAATCTCCTGATTTGTAACCTGCCTTTCCTGATTTATTTGCTTTTTTAAAAAATATTTATTTACTTATTATGTATACAATATTCTGTCTGCGTGTATGCCTGCAGGCCAGAAGAGGGCACCAGACTTCATTACAGATGGTTGTGAGCCACCATGTGGTTGCTGGGAATTGAACTCAGGACCTTTGGAAGAGCAGGCAATGCTCTTAACTGCTGAGCCATCTCTCCAGCCCTCCTGATTTATTTGCATCAGTATAGAATTTACAGGTTCTAGTTATTGGTGTGTCCCATTTAACGCAGGGAAGGATCCAAATAGTTCTCTTTACAAGGTTAATTCTATCACTTTTGGAATAATTGCTATTAATCTCTTCTTAAAAATTAGCACAAGCTCTTTGCCAGGGTTCATTGTCTTCCCATTAATTTTTTAACTTTATCCATAGTAAAAGGCACTATAATCTCTACTGGGTCTATTCCTGCTAGTTAACGAAGTCTCAATTTTCCTTTTATAATTAGTTCAGAGACCTTTTCCATGTAAGGTTTTAATTTTTTACTTGGTTTATGTGGTAAAAAAGATTCGTTCTAAGATAATATCTTCCCTTTGCATTAAAATTCCTGTAGGAGAAATTCTGGAAGGCAATATGACTAGAATACAATTAAGATTTGGATTTACCCTATTCACTGTGCCTCCTGTAATTTCTCTTCAATGACAATCAATTCCTTTTCAGCTTCAGCTGTTAATTCCCTGGGACTACTTAAGTCTTTGTCACTATCTAAGGTTTTCTTTAAATGAACTATTAGATCAGATGTTATCCCAACAGCTGGTCATAGACTGGAAATATCTCCTAACAATCTCTGAAAGTCACTAAGAGTCCACAATCTGTCTCTCCTAATTTGTGCCTTTTGTGTTCTAATTTTCTGTAACCTAGGTAATTGACAGAATCTCCTCTTTGTATTTTTTCAGGAGCAATTTGTAATCCCCATTTTGGCAAAACTTTCTTTACTTCTTCAAAGATTCTTTCTAAAGTATCTATGTTTGAATCAGATAGCAAAATATCATCTATGTAATGGTAAATTATAGATTTAGGAATTTGTTTATGTATTATTTCCAATGGCTGACTTGCAAAGTATTGGCACAGGGTGAGGCTATTGAGCATTCCCTGTGGGAGGATGGTCCACTGGTATCTCCTAGTAGGCTGAGAATCATTATAAGTAGGCACTGTGAAGCCAAATTTTCTCTGTCCTTTTGTTGTAAAAATATAGTGAAGAAACAGTCTTAAAAATCAATAACTATGAGAGGCCATCCTTTTGGTAATAAAGAAGGCAGAGGAATTCCAGATTGTAGAGGGCCCATAGGTTGAATTACCTTGTTGACAGCTCTTAGATCTGTCACCATTCTCCATTTTCCAGACTTCTTTTTAACAACAAATACAGGAGAATTCCAAGGGCTGATTGATTCTTCAATACGCTGAGCATCTAGCTGCTCCTGTACCAGCTGTTCTAAAGCCTGCAATTTCTCTTCTAGTAAAAGCCATTGTTTAACTCATATTGGCTTCTCAGTTAACCATTTTAAAGGTAGGGCCATTGTTACCGCTAAAGGTTTGCTACTTACTTTGTGTTCTTGTACAGCCTGAATGACTGGAGACCTTTATGTATAGTACCTTATAATATCCTTCCCAGAAACATGAGTTTTGGGGACTACAGGAATGTTAATCTGGGTATTCCATTGCTGCAGCAGGTCATGACCCCCGTAACTTTACTGCAATATTAGCTACATATGGCCTCAGCCTTCCTCTCTATCCTTCTGGCCCTATGCATTCAACCCATCTCATGCTATGTTTCACTTGAGATATGGTTCCAATTCCTAGGAACTGAACCTCTGCCTCTTAAAGAGGCCAATTTGGATGCCATGTTTAGTAATCCCTTAATTACACTATTATTTATACACACTCTTAACTTTGGTCTTTGATCATTTATAGAAGTCTGCCAAAATATACACTTCCTATTTCCTATTGGAATTTTTTATTCATCCTCCATGTTTATTCCATCATCCAGAACAGTATGTTTTTTTACAGCAGGCAATGGATTTTTTAATTTCCCTGGTGAAACATGTCCTCCACAGTGACTGGGAATGATTGGACCATGTTTGACTTGGGGGCCTGGGAGAGGCCCCCAAAGGAGTTTCCCAATGGTATCAGATTGGCTTATCTGTCTTTTGTTGATCTGCATTCATTGGTCCAATGGCATCCTTGGCATACCTCCTACATAATCCAGAAGGTTGATACCTTTTATTTTTGCCATTCCCAGAGGAGACATTATTTCTAGGAATTCCTTGTCTACAGTCCCTTCTCAGATGTCCTATTCTATCACAATTAAAACACTGGCATTTTGATGTCTTCTCATACCTTTGGAAATTGCTTTTCCTACCCAAGACTCAGTATTATAGTTACATGTCTCAATGTTCATTGTATGCAGGATCTATTCATCCATTGGTGCTGATCTATCTTTTAAAGGCACAAGTATCTTTTTGCATTCTAAGTTGGCATTTTCAGAAACCAGAGATTCTATAAGAGATTCTAGCTTCTGGGTCTGTTATTCCTATTTGTACAGCCTTAGTTAGTCTTTGTAAAAAGTCACTAAAGGGTTCTCTCTGGCCCTGTTTAACCCTGGTGTATGATTCAATTTATTTTTCTTGTTCTTGAATTATATCCCAAGCATTAATTCTGCTGTGTGGCATAGGGACAAGATTTGTTCATTGTAAAGAGCTTGATCTTGTGGGTCAGCATAAGTGACTTCACCAGGAATTTGATTTTGGGAAGCCTCAAGTCCTTTTGTTTTTCCCTGTTGCTTTAAAATTTTTGCCTCTTCTTGCTAATAGCATTTCCATTGTAGTTTTGACCCATCTTCATGGACCACTGAAACTAATTGAAGCCAGTCGTGTGGGGTTTCCTTATTGCTGGAAGTCCATGTCTTTATCATCTCCCTAACAAATGTGGAATGCAAGCTATAAGATACTACTGTTTGCTTGATCTCTTTCAGAGCTTTCATACCTATAGGTATCCATCTACATACTTTGGATCCTTTTGGGCATTTAGAACTTGATGCTTTTTCAGAGTTGATTACAGAGTAGGAAGCTAAAACCCTGTGTTAGTCATCTCTGACTCTGACAGGTACTGGTGATGTTAAATCCTGTCCTTGTACCTTATTTCCCTGCTCATCAGCTCTAATAATTTCCTCAATTTTTTCAAATCTTTTTACTAATATCTTTTGTAAAGCCTGAATCTCTTGACCTGTATGTATTTCTAGTGATTTCCATTGAGGTACCAAGCTTCTGGTCCTCATTCTGCACATGTGATTCCAAGATATGAAGTTTTTCCTTTAAAAATAACATCTCATCTTTGGACACTATTTGGATAGCATGCAGATTGCCTTCCTAGAGGTACTCTATCTGTGCTAACCCTATCACAACTTTTAACAGACTTTTATTGTCAAATTCCAGAGTATGAATTCTTTCAGATAATTTGACATGGATTGAATTTTGCCTGTCAAATTAATGTTATTCTTTTCAATAGTATTCATTTTTTCAGGTAACTTTTGATTTTTGCTGGTATTAATCCTGTCAGCAGCTGTTCATTATTAGTCTGTAAAGACTGTAACATTTCTAAAAGTTCTGCGGTACCAGACTGTGCTTTGCACATTAGACAGGGTGCGGATTTTCATTAGCCTCTGGAATTTGGTTAACTGTCAAAATTTTGGTTTTTAAAAATGCACTTAAGATTCAGCAGGCAGGCCATGTTCACTTTTAAATGATATTTAAATTCCTTCTCCTGTTAAATGATTCTAATTGTAAGCCTTATTTGAAATGTTCATAATGGAAAGATGCAGACACATGAGGGCACTGTTAACCAATCAGTTACAAAGGAAAATTCTGTAGCTGTGAAAAGGAAGAAACTCAAAGCCTTTTGTAGTGGCATTTCATTTGTATTTTAATAAATAAAGCTTGCCTGAAGATCAGAAAAGTAAAACAGCCACACTGGCCAGCCTTATAAACAAGGCAGCAATGACATACACCTTTAATCCCAGGAGTCTCAATGACAATACCTTTAATCCCAGTAGCCACAATGACACACACCTTTAATCCCAGTAGCCACAATGACACATACCTTTAATCCCAGTAGCCACAATGACACCCACCTTTAATCCCAGTAGCCACAATGACACACATATTTAATCCCAGTAGCCACAATGACAATACCTTTAATCCCAGTAGCCACAATGACACCCACCTTTAATCCCAGTAGCCACAATGACACACATATTTAATCCCAGTAGCCACACTACTTGCCACAGAAACCAGGCAGCAGTGGTGCACGCCTTTAGTCCCAGCACTAGAGAGGAACATAAGATGGGAGGAGACAGCTCTGTCTCAGTCTCATTCTGAGGATTCCTGGAGGCAGAGTCCCCAATTTTGTACTGAGGTCAAGGTAAGAACCAGTGGCTGGCTGCTTTGCTTTCCTGGTCTTTAGGTTGAACCCCAATATCTGTCTCTGAGTTTTTGTTAATTTTGTTGGTGATATGGGAGAAGAGTTTATTTCCTAGATACCGGTTTTCCTTGGGGGACTTTTCCAAATAACCCATTGTTCACCAAAATGGCCTTTCCCAATACCACAAGGCAGTAAATCTGCAGCTGTTCTTCAGGGAATTAGGATCAGGTTATAAAGATTGCTGAGCAAGCTTGGTGACATGAGCTCAATCCCTGAAACCCAATAACGATGGAAAAAAGAGAATGGAATGCACAAAACTGTCCCCTGACCTCCACACACATGTGAGCAGGCACAAAATTACTTTAGAGAACAATAAGATCACTTTTGGCCTCCTTTAGTCCACTCCTCAGCCGTGTAGGAGCAGCTCTACACAACAGTCTTCAGGTGTATGCAAACTCTCTCTGTGTATTATTTATTTATTTAGAATTCACACAAGGATGTAGTCCTAGGAATTAAAGCAGGGACTCGAGCAGACACTTCATAAGTGTGCACAGCAGCATTAGCCACAAGAGTCACTCTAGAAGGTCCCAATAAGGAACGTTCACAGAGGAAAGGACACACGCAGGCTGGGCGTGGTGATGCTCTAATCCCACAAGGCAGAGGAAGGTGGATCTCTGAGTTTGAGGCCAGCCTGGTCTACAGAGTGAGTTCAAGAACATTTGGGGTTACACACAGAGAAACTCTATCTGAATAAATAAATAAATAATAGGAAGGAAGAAAGGAAAGAAGGAAGGACACACTTCAGGTTATTTAGGTTTTTTTTAAACAAATTATTTTTTATTTTTAAAGATTTATTATTTATTATGTACACAGTGTTCTGTCTGCATGTATGCAAAAGAGGGCACCAGATCTCAGCATAGATGGTTTGTGGGCCATCATGTAGTTGCTAGGAATTGAACTTAGGACTTCTGGAAGAACAGCCAGTGCTCTTAGCCTCTGAGCCACCTCTCCAGCCCCAGGTTATTTAGTTTTTAAAGGGAATAGCATTCTGGTACTTGCTACTGCGCAGATGAGCTGTGAAAAGATAGTAACTGAAGCAACCAGGACAATGGACAAACAGGATTTTACTGTCATGGGCACTTGGAAGAGTCAGACTCATAACACAGAGAGTAGAATGGAGGTCACCAGGGCCTGGTGTGGGCGCAGTGGACCACTACTGCATCATGAGTACAGTTCGTGTTTGAGATGGTAAGGACTTCTAGATGAGGATTGCAGGATTGGCTGTGCAACACTGAGTCCATAAATGACACTGAGTTACATACCTCCTAAGGGTCAAAATGATCAAGTGAATTCTATCAAAACTGTATCATAATTTTTAAATTAAAAGGAAACATCAGAGTTATATGAATGTAAGTCATCAAACTTTCTACTTCCTTTTTGAACTCCATCTTTTTTACATGCCCCTCAGCAACATGAATGAGCAAAAGGCAGATTAGCCTAATTAAAATCAGAATACACAGTGGGAGGTTTCTCAGCCACTGCAATTTCTTACGGTTAAGATTTAAAAGGATGAGTTCTTTCTGACAATAGAGAGCAAGCCTTTGAGAACACTAGGCAGAATGTGTTCCTGTCAAGATGGAATGAAATGTCTTATCCATAGATGTTTTGATATAGAAAAGTTTGAGGCCATGCATTTGTGTATCCCTGGGGGATTATTGTTCCTTTTCATGTTCCTAAAACAGTCCTCTTCCTTCCAGGTACATCTGTGGGGGACAGAGTGTGCAGAACTCATAAGCACAGCATTGGGGGATTCTGTCTCAAAGAGGCATAGACAAGCTTCCCTGGCAGAGCACCTGACTGTTACTGAGAGGAAAAAGGCACTTTTCTATCTTCCAGAGCACTAGTTCTCAACCTGTGCGTCATGACCCCTTTGGGGTCAAAAGACCCTTTCATAGGGGCTGACTCTCAGAGATCCTGCATATCAGATATTTACATTATGATTCATAACAGTAGCAAATTTGCAGTTATGAAGTAGCCACAAAAATAATTTTATGATAGGGGTCAGTGCAACACAAGGAACTGCTACTCCATGTTACAGAACAGACACACTGTCTTGTTGTGGGTACTCTTGATCATACTGTGATCTCTGAGTTTGCATTTGCATAAACAAATAAAATCAACCTTGGGTCAGGAGGCCGAGGGTAGCAACTAGTTGACAGAAAGTAATCATAGAGAGTTAGGGAGTCTGGAAGATGGTAGAGGGGTGCACTGGAAGTAGTAGGGAGGGGCTTTGAGTGAGGTGAGGTTTTTTTTCATTGTTGTTTTGGCAGAGGGAAGACCTCTCTCTTTCGGAGAAGCTGACCAAGAGAGATGGTCAGCTAGTTGGTATTCAACCTCTCTGAGCTAGCATTTGACTTCCGAGAGTCTTATGGATAACTAGAATGATAGAGATTTAATTAAAAGCTATATGTGGCAGCAGTGACCAGGCTGCTGCCACAGAAGCAGGTCAGTAACTGTGGAGCTGCAATTGCTGGCTGAAATAGCAGTAGATTGTTGGGGGAGCCCACTTGTTTGTTCCCGGCTGCTCAGCTCCAAAATAACCACGCAGAAACTGTATTAATTAAATCACTGCCTGGCCCATTAGCTCTACCTTCTTATTGGCTTAACTCTTACATCTTGATTTAACCCATTTCTATTAATTTATATTTGCCACGAGGCTCATGGCCTACCGGCAAAGTTCCGGTGCATCTGTCTCTGACAATGGCTACATGGCATCTCACTGATTACACCTTCTTTGTCCCAGCATTCAGTTTAGTTTTCCCCACCTAGCTCTATTTCTGTTAAGCCATTGGCCAAAACAAATTTATTCATTAACTAATAAAATCAACACATATACAGACAGACTTCCGACACCAGTAAATTAAAGTGCAGCCACTGTGCTGATAGAAAAATGACTCTTTCTCTTCCTCTCTCTAATTTCCCCATTGTTAGTATTCTAACCTCAGGACAGTAGCAGAGCTGATAATGCTGTTGGCATTTGACTGTGTGTGAGGGAACTCTGTAAATGGAGATAATTGTATGGTGTTGCTATCGACTCCCAGTCTTGAAGCAACTATGGTGGGCTTGGAGTGAGAAAACCCTCATATTATAAATTAGTTGGCTCAGAATGTCAACCTGTTTATTTTGGGGAACACAGTTGTGAGATGATGGGTTTATGAAATTAAATTTTTTTCACATTTCTCTCTCTGTCTCTGTTTCTGTCTTGTCTCTGTCTCAGTCCATATCTGTGTGTGTGTGTGTGTGTGTGTGTGTGTGTGTGTGTGTGTATACACCACATGTATATAGTGGCATGTGTGGTAGTTTAAGTGTAATTGGCCCTCATAACCTCATAGGCAGTGGCACTATTAAGAGGTGTGGCTTCATTGGAGTGGGTGTGGCCTTGTTGGAGGAAGTGTATCACTGCAGGGGTGGGCTTTGAGCATTCCTATGCTCAAGATACTGCCCAGTGTGTCAGTCACCTTCCTGTTGCAAGATATAGACTCTCAGCTACCAGCACCTTGTCTACCCATCATGATGATAATGGACTGAACCTCTGAACTGTAAGCTGCCACCTCAATGTTTATAAAAGTTGCTGATTATGGTGTCTCTTTGAAGCAAGAGAAACCCTAACTAAGACAACTTGCGTGTGGAAGTCAGGAGAGCATCAGTAGAAACCCTAACTAAGACAGCATGCCTATGGACGCCAGGGCACCTTGCAAGAGTCAATGCTCTCCTTCCATGATGTGGATCTGACGGCTCCAGTTCAGGTTGTCAGTCTTGGTGACAAACACCTGTTCCCACTGAGCCATCTCACTGGCCCTGGTTTCAGAAACATGTTATTTTAATCATGACATGATGAGGAAGGCATTCAAATGACATTTTTTTCTTTTCTTTTTTTTTTTTTTTGAGACAATGTATTCCTGACTGGCCAGGAATTTACACAGATTTGTTGTAGGATAAAGCTCTTGTACACTGTAAAGATTTGTCACTTGTATTAGTTTTAAAAAAGATTGTCACTCAAATTGGTTTAATAAAATGATGATTGGCCAGTAATCAGATAGGAAGTATAAGCAGGACAATCAAACTGAGGATGCTGGGATAAAGAAGGGTGGAGTTAGGGAGGCATCAGCTAGCCTCCAGGGAAGCAATACATGTAGAAAATGAGGTAACAAGCCATGAGCCATGTGGAAAGCATAGATAAGAAATATGAGTTCATTTAAATGTAAGAGCTACCTAGTAACAAGCCTGAAGTATCAACCAAGCATTTGTAATTAATTTTAAGCCTCAGAGTGATTAGTTGAGAGCAGCTGTGGGAAAGAAACATCCACCTAGGATCATCATGGTGGGGAGCATGGTGGCATGCAGACAGGCATGGTGCTGGAGAAAGAGCTGAGAGTTCTACATCTTGCAGGCAACAGGAAGTCAGCTGAGACACTGGGTGGTATCCTGAGCATAGAAAACCTCAGCGCCCACCCCCACAGTGACACACTTCCTCCAACAAGGACACACCCATTCCAACAAAGCCACATCTCTTAATAGTGGCACTCCTTATGAGATTATGGGGGCCAATTACATTCAAACTATCATACTTTCTCTGTGAAGAATGGATGGGATGACTATTTTACTTTTCATCATAAAATCTAGAATGTTTCTGGCCATTATGCAATCACTGACAGAGCCTCCTCGCTGTTCTTTTCCGTGTATTTCACATTGTTTGTCCTGAGAAATTTCATACCTGGATCCCCGGGGCTCTCCAAGGTTGATCACAGGCTGAGGATAGACAGTAGGGGCTGAAAGTTCTCTGCAGTCTTGGCCATTCACACACTGTGGACATTTCCACACTACTTACCGACACTTACCAACTCGGTGTGGTTTCAACTCTACAGCAACACTTGTCAAAGAGGTAGAAGGTGATGTTAAAATATATGAAGAGCAGAGATCTAAACTGGAGTAGAAGGGAGAACCTGCTGGGAAGAGTCACAAAATAAACACCCTAGGTCTCATTGAGAGAAGGGAGCAGGGAGGTTAAGTAGAGGACTGTGCGGGAGGCCACAGCACCATGGCATGAGTGCACTGCCTGGCTTGACCTTCTGAATCTCTTGGATGTAGTGGCCAGACAGAGGGTCTCAGTTCTCAGTTCTCTACCAAAGTCCTTGTTCAAAGATTTTCCTTATTGTTATTCACTTTGAGACATTCTCACACATACACACGCACACACGCATGCATGCACACACAAATTTTAAAGCTCACAAATTCAAACACAGCCAGACTGAAATGCGCTCCCAATGCAGTCTCCTCCTCGCGTTTTAGGTGGGTTGGTCCCACAGGTGGCCAGGGAGACTCTGTAGAACGAGCTGCCCTGCTGAAGTTGGTATTTAGAAGCTGACAGACATCAGATACTTTGCCCTTAAAAAACATGTTTTGCCTTTAAAAGCCTTTCATTTCCAAGAAAATACCTGCAGGAGTCCCCTTTGTCAACAGCAGTACAGTCTGAGGCTCCAGCGGATGCCCGAAGACACAGGCAGCATGGAACCCTGTTTTCTCCTGTCCTGTGACTAAGTTTATTTCTGTAGGTTCTGAAAGAGATGAACAATACAACAAAGAGCCAATTGCAAAAATATAAATGTATTTATTTTTAAACAAGCTCTGACATGTTTTTTTAAAGAAAGGTTTTTCTGGTTTACTTCGCACCTGTCTGCCCCGGCATGCTTGTGATAACCAGCATCTCGAAGGCCAGTGAGGGCCAGCGTGCACTCTGTCACTCTGGAGTGCTTCCGCCTTCTGTGCCCAGTTCCTGCCACTGTAGTGACAGACAGCACGTGGCCAATGTCCTAGTTCAGATTTCCTTAAAGCTGGGCTGTTGTTGACAAGGATGAGCAACTTGACTTTGCCCTGTCTGATCGTCCTCAAGTCTGTTCATATCCCAGCATGTACTCTGCCTTTTTCATAAGCAGATGGAGCCCGGAGTTGATCCACTCCAGAAACTTTTCATCTCCTTTGTGGCCATCATCTTCCTGCCCTACGTGTAGGATCGCCCCCAACCAAGAGCAGCAGCCAAGATGTCCAGAGAACAAGAAAGGAAATTATTTTTAAAAATGTTCTTAGTCCTTAAGAATTTCATGGCCACGTGGTGGTGGCGCACGCCTTTAATCCCAGCACTCAGGAGGCAGAGGCAGGTGAATCTCTGTGAGTTCAAGGCCAGCCTGGTCTACAGAGCGAGTTCCAGGACAGGCTCCAAAGCTATACAAAGAAACCCTTTCTCAAAAAACAAAAGCAAGCAAACAAAAAAGAAGAAAGAAAAAAGAATTTCATATAGTTTACTTATCATAGTCTTTCACATTCCCCTCAACTCCTATAAAATTTCTTACTTTCTTTCTTTTTTCCTTTTCTTTACTCTGTCTTTATTTTTTTGAGAACTCACTGTGTAGACCAGGCTGGTCTCAAGCTCATAGACCTCCACCTCCTCTGCCTCCCAAGTGCTGGGATTATAGGCGTGCACCACCGCCCAGCTTTAAAATGTACTTCCTCTATCATAATTGTCATTATTATTACTATGATGTTTGGAGTCATTATTAAGTAATATAAGGGTCATTTAAATGCTTTGGACCATGGTAAATAATGGTCACTGGAGCTTCAGTATGTGAAACCATGGCTATTGGAGAGTCTGCTACACACACACACACGCACCATAATCGCATAGACTCAGATATCCACCTTCAAATTGTCAGTATACACATATTAACATTATACATTTAGTAACATCCATCATACACGAAGTTGTGAGATGCACTCACCTGTTCAGCTGAAACCTCCAACTCACCCTGCATGATCCAGAAAGCCCCATTTCCCCCACCTCTTTCCCCTCTAAACCCCACCCTCTCAGAGAATCTCCAACAAAGAAAAAGCACCCCAAAAAAAAAAAACCCAGGTCCGCATTCCCAGGACTAATGCAGCTCAAGTCCCTGTCTAGTCATTCCAGTTCTCCTCCCTACTTGGGCACAGACCCAGCTTGTGGTGGACATGTCCCCACCCTTCACCTATGGGCTATAGAATCTCTCTACTTCTGGCGTGCAGCTTCTCTGGCCTCGATCTCAATCTCTGGGCCTGGAGAACCTGCCCAGGAGTTGCTTTGCTCAAAAACTTTTTCAATTCAGCTTCATCTGTCTTACTGCATTGGCAGAGAAACCTATTATACTGTTGGCAGAAAACCTATTACCACCTACTTATTAAACAAACGTTATTTTATAACAGTATTTATATTAAGTAAAATTAATTTTCACTGCATTTTTATTAAAATAATACATTTGTTGGGTGGTGGTGGTGCACACTTTAATCCCAACACTTGGGAGACAAGGTCAGGAGGATCTCTGAGTTTGAGCCCAGTCTGGTCCACAAAGTGAGTTCCAGGACAGCCAGGGGTACACAGAGAAACACTGTCTTGAAAAATAAAAAAGGAGAAATTAAATAGCACATTTACTATACAAAATTCTGTGAAAAAATCAAAATAATAGAAGAAAATTTTAAGTTGTTCACAATATTATTAGGTTGTTATAGCTACTGTGAACATTTTTGATGTGGGTGTCCTTCTGTATATGTGTTGCTTTTGTTGTCTAATGAATAAAACTGTTTTGACCAATGGCCTAGCAGAGTAAAGTCAGGTGGGAAATCTGAGGAGAGATACAGAGAAAAAGAAGGCAGAGTCAGGTTAGAGGCCATGTAGCTGCCTGAAGGAGAAAAATGCCAGAACCTTACAGGTAAGCCACAGCCTCATGGTGATACACAGATTAATAGATATGGGTTAATTTAAGATGTAAGAGCTAGCAAGGAATATGCTTGAGCCACCGGCCAAACAGTGTTGTAATCAATATAGTTTCTGTGTGATTATTCAGGCCTGTGTGGCTGGGAAACCAAAGCACAGCCTCCTTTTATAAATGGTGCCCAAACGTTTGGCAAGAATTTCCAAATAAAGCCTGAGAAAGCTTTTTTTTTTTTTAAACAAAAAGGATTCTAGACAGACAAAAGAACAAAGTCAATCATGGCTTCTTGATAGCAGTATTGTCTCAGGTGGGCTCTTTTTGCTAGTGGCCAGCAGAGGTGCAGCTCCTTTAAAAGAGGCTTCCTGATTCAGTGTTAGCAGCAAAACCTCACAGCTCCTTTAAGAGGCCTTGCCACCAAGCACTTAAGTGGTGTTCATAAGCAGCCTCTGGCATGCTTCTTGATGGTGGCATGAACCTAGAAACTCCATTGAACTGTGGAAAAAAAACATGGCTCCCACCAGTACCTTTGCCATGAAGTTAGACTCTCAGGAAGCCAAGGATTGGGCCAGATCCACCATCAAAGCCATAACTTTAATTCTAGCCATATCACTTAGCAAATTAAAGACCCCAGTGGTCAGACAAAGAGCTGTGAGGGGTTTTCAAAGCTGGTGTTGGATTTGCCTCATACTTCTGTTGGATAGGGTTTTTACATCCCAATATCCTTCTGATAAAACACTCTGGTTAAAATTTCATGGGGTAAGAAGAACAATGCATTGGCCCGAGTGAGAACTTGGTGAGAGAGCAGAACATTATCACGCAAGGACTGTCTCCCGATGTCATCGATCCAGCCCTTGGCTGACCTTGCCACCATAGAGAACTACTGTCCCAGAAGCCACTGGGAGAGGGAACGTGCTGGGCACCATTTAGTCACACACACTAGGACACGGGGTGGGGGGTTGAAGGGCAGGACACATGGGCATCTCATAAGGGCAGATGTTAAAATAGCTGTAATTTAATTTTAATCTGTAGTCAGTGGGCATGATGCTGCCAGTCAGTTTCCACGTGAGTTAACTCTAAGAATGCCTGGCAACCAGCCTGCCTGCAGCCTGGAAGGAATGGTTTACAGTCTTCATAGTCACGTGTCTCAAATGCCACCCAGCAAAGAGAAAGGAGAAGGGGTGGAAAAGCTTCCCATGGTGCCATGATTTCATTCCCAAAAAATCCTGGGAAAGGCAACGCTGTGGGGTTGGAGGAACAACCAGTGATTTCCAGGAGCTGAAAGGTGGGGTCGGGGAGGAGTAATCATACCTGTGGGACCAAGCTGTGTGAGTTCTTGTCCAAACTCAGAGCTGCATGTTAAAAAGAGGGAATTACTCATTACCACACACAAGCCACTGTGAGGTGGATGGGAGCACTTAGACATGGGGCTTGTCCAGACAGTGTGGCTTAGGAGTCAGGAGGGCTGGGATGTGATAGCTGGTTAGGGGAACACTTTCCAGAGGACTTGTGTGTGATTTCCAGCATCTTGGCCACAACCTCCTGTAACTCCAGTCCCAGGGAATTCCACACAGCTTCAGGCCACAGAGGGCACACACAGGCACACACACACAAATAAAAATGAAATTAAGCTTACAAAAAGAGGAAGCGAGCAAACAAGCAAGGAAGAAAGGAAGAGAGAAGAGAGAGAGAGAGAGAGAGAGAGAGATGAATCAAAATTATGAGGTGGTGGCACATGCCTTTAATCCTAGAACTTGGGAGGCAGAGGCAGGCAGATCTCTGAGTTCTAGATCATCCTGGTCTACAGAGAGAGTTCCAGGACAGCCAGTGTTACACAGAGAACCCCTGTCTTGAAAAACACAACAGCAACAAAAAGGGAGAATTACGTAGAAAGGTTTACGAAGCTGCTTAGCGCTCACGGAGAGAGTGAGGGGAGAAATCTGATAAAATGATCCCAGAAGGAGGAGAAAAGGCAGTCTGGTTGGTTGGGGGGACTCCCTACATAAAGCTCAGTCGGAGGTGTCTAACGAGCCTTTCCATTGGGCGTCAGCTTGCCTTCACGTAAGCTTAAAGAGAGCCTGCCTGTCTGCTGGCCTCACAGAAAAGATTTTCTTTAAAACTTTTCTTGAAAACTAACCTTTAAAAATCCATACACAAAAGCTGCCGAGCAGTTAATGGCTTGCAAATTGGAGTGTTCGGGGAGACAGTAGGGATGCCTGCTGTCTAAATAAATCCAGACATTAATAACAGGGACAGATAAGCAGGTGGAGGGAAGGCTAAGTAGATAGACGTGTGATAAAATAAGTATTTGTGTACCACATAATGACATTTTAGACAATCGTGGCTCATATACACAATAGAAGACCATGACATTATAAGGAATTTTTGACAGCTTGCGACAACGTAACTGTTAATGTCTTATAGCATCCTCACATGGTCATGTGCACTGTGTGTCCCCAGCAGCAACCTTTTGTGTCTTGTGTCTATGTACTGGCTCCTGTCACATCTAGAGGCTAACGTGGCTGGCCTATGCCTCTAGGTTTGTACAAATGCACTCTAGGAAGTTAACACAATGAGGAATTCATCCCATACGGAAATTGTCACCACAGTGAGGTGGCCTGTGACTGTATGCCAAAGTATCGGCGTAGCACCATGATCTGCGACTCTCAAATTGATGTGCAGGCACGGAGTGGCATCTGCGTCCCTGGACACATCTCCAAATGTCTATCATCAGCTAGAAGCCTTGAGGCAGACACTCTGGGGCGGCAGCATAGCCTGTGTTTTATCGTCTTGGGTGATTCCACTGGCACACGCACATGGCGGGCAGCACTGGGCGGTGGTCTGCTGGCATGCGGGCCCATGCATCATACAATGCCTTAAGATGCTGGCTGACCAGAGAACAGAGTCCAGGAGTGATCAGTCGGCCCTATCAGAAAGTAGAACCTTCATGGGTGTCTATGGCCTGTCCTTCTAGTGTCCCTGTCCCAGAGAGCAACTAGGCTTTTCTGAAAAACATGCAGAATTTCACAAATGGGCTTTTATTTGATAGAGTAGCCTCTTGTTATTTAGTGCAGAAGTGGGAGCTCTCTGGAAATCGAAGCTCTCTGAGTAGTAACTGATTAAAAACAATGAGAAATTGCCCTCGCTGGCAAGAACAAGAATTCAGAAGCCTGCAGCCTTTGTTTGCATCTAGAGTCTGGCTTGAGGTTGGAGGATCACTTGGCCCAGAGGTCAATCTTCCAATCACTTGGCTGGAATGCTGTATCGGCCACAAAGTTACAGGCACAGCAACTCTGAGGACAGAGAGCTAGAACTTCTCTGAGCTACAAAATGGGCTTTATCAACTGATTTGTGCTTGCTTTGCTAATAGTTATGTCTAAAGCAGTGATTCTCAACCTGTAGGTCTCGACCCCTCTGGGGGATCAAATGACTCTTTCCCACGGGAGGCATATCAGATAACCTGAATATCAAATATTTGCATTATTATTCATAACAGTATCAAAATTAGAGTTATGAAGTAGCAGGGAAAACAATTTTATAGCGGAAAGGACTGTATTAAAGGGCCCCAGCATTAGGAAGATTGAGAACCACCGAGAAAGCCTGAAGGCGGAGCCTGATGGCCCTTGGTTCCATTCCTAGCACATACACGCTCACACACGCTCACACACACGTGTACTCACACTCACGCTCACACTCACACACGCTCACACACACGTGCGCTCACACACACGCTCACACACACGTGTGCTCACACTCACACACGCTCACACACTCACGCTCACACACACTCACACACACGTGTGCTCACGCTCACACTCACACACGCTCACACACACACACGTGCGCTCACACACACGCTCACACACGCTCACACACACGCTCACACACACTCACACACGCTCACACACACGCTCATACACGCTCACACTCACGCTCATACACGCTCACACTCACACACGCTCACACTCACGCTCACACACACGCTCACACTCACACACGCTCACACACATGCTCACACACACGCTCACACACACGTGCGCTCACACACATGCTCAGACTCACACATGCTCACACACACGCGCGCGCACGTGCGCTCACAAATTTATCTTAATCTCTCAGTCTCAGTGTGAATCTGAAACTGAGCTAAAATGCCCTTTTGTTATGCACATTTCTAAATTCTTTCGTTGGCAGCTACCATTTGCCAACACGTACCTAGGAATGTCATGGGATCAGTTTCTCTTCAGTCAGTCATAGCATGGGGCAACAGATTATTTCACACCCAGATATTTTCAGAACATTCACGTGGTTATTTGACCAGAAATTCATCAATGTGCTGCATCTACTTTAAAAATTCCTTGTTAAACCTGGCAGTGGCGGCGCACACCTTTATGCCTTTAATCACAGCTATCAGGAGGCAAAGACAGACATCTGTGAGTTCGAGGCCAGCCTGGTCTACAGAGCGAGTTCCAGGACAGGCTCCAAAGCTACAGAGAAACCCTGTCTCAGGGAAAAAAAAATCCTTGAATCCTTGTTAAGTGTTTTCTGGAGCAGTGCAAGGCTTTGGGCTGTAGTTTCCAGTTAGAATTCATTACAGATGATGTCTGTCACCTACAGATGGTGTCTGTCACCTACAGATGATGTCTGTCACCTACAGATGGTGTCTGTCACCTACAGATGGTGTCTGTCACCTACAGATGATGTCTGTCACCTACAGATGGTGTCTGTCACCTACAGATGGTGTCTGTCACCTACAGATGATGTCTGTCACCTACAGATGATGTCTGTCACCTACAGATGGTGTCTGTCACCTACAGATGGTGTCTGTCACCTACAGATGGTGTTGTCACCTACAGATGATATTGTCACCGTCACTTTTCTACTGTGACAAAACACAGTGACCAAGGCAGCTTATAAAAGAAAGTATTTAACTGACTTAGAGTTTCAGAGGCTTAGAGAAAACATTTGAGAGATCCCGTCTTGACTAGCAAGCAGGAGGCAGAGAGAGAACCACGGGATTGCAGAGTCTTTTATGAAACCCCAAAGCCAGTGACACACCACCTCCAACAAGGCCACACCTCCTAATCCTTCCCAAACACCCCACTGACTGGGGACCAAGCATTCAAACATATGAGCCCGTGGGGGCTATTCCCATTCATGTCATCACACTAGGTGTCTCCAGTTCACCCGAGTTCTGAAAAGTGTTTACAGATTATGCTAGGAAGTTCATTCCCTGTGGAAGGAAAGGGAGTAACAGTGCATATTGTGGCTGCTTCTGACAAGTACTGACCCTACGCTGTGTTAGCCCAGGCTATCCCTGTGTGGAGCTGTGAGGGTTGCTGTTAACTATCAACATGACAGAGGTTGGTATCACCCGGGAGGCGGGCCTCTGGACGTGCCTAAGGTCGTTATCTTTATTACATTCATTGAAGGGGGACAACCCCCACACTGCAGGTGGCACCATTCATTCCCGAAGCAGGGGACTGTGGACCCTGGAAGAGTGAAGAAAGGATGGGTGAAGTGGCAAAGGGAGGTCGAGGCAGGCGGGCCTCAGTGAGTTCAAGGCCAGCCAGCTTTACATAGCACATTTCTGACTAATCAGAGCTACATAGTAAGACCCTGTCTTAAACAGAGAGAGAGAGAGTTAGCCAAGCACCACCATATGTGCATTTCACACAGTGTCCCAGCTGCTTCAAGCTGCCCCCTCTTTACTTCCGTGCAGTGGTGGACAGTGACTGGAACTGTGAGCTCAAATAAACCCTTTTGCCTTTAAGCTGCTTTAGTGAGAGTATTTTTATCACAACAGGGAAAGAGACTAAAACAGTGTCAACATGAGTACAGGTTGTATTTTTATTGCCTGGCTGCCTGCCCACCCGCTATGCCTGCCTGCCTGTTGTAATGAGGGGCTCGGGCTGTGTTCCTGGCGCCGGGCCCCTTGTTCTATCCCGCCCGACTCCCAGTGCGTACTCGAAATAATTACACGGAAACTATTCATTGAAATACTGCCTGGCCCATTAGCTCTAGCCTCTTATTGGCTAACTCTCACATATTAGTTTAACCCATTTCTAATAATCTATGTGTTGCCACTAGTCATGGCTTACCGGGAAAGATTCAGCGTGTGTGACCTGGCGGGCTTCATGGCCCGCGGCTCTCTCTGGCTCTGTTCCCTTCCCAGCATTCTCTTCTCTTTATCCTGTCTATCTAAGTCCTGCCCTATCAGAAGGCAAAGGCAGATTCTTTATTAACCAATAAAAGCAACCCAAATACAAAAGGACCCTCCTACACCTGCCCACCCGCTATGCCTGCCCACCCACTATGCCTACCCACCCGCTATGCCTGCCTGCCTTCCTTCTTTGCTTTCTTCTTTCCTTCCTTGTCTTTTTTCTTCCATCCATCCCTTATTTATTTATTTATTTTCTTTTGATGTGGAAGTCTTATTGTGTTACTGAAGCTGGTTCTGAACTCCTGGGCTCTCTGGAGACACAGGGGTCCAGCTGAGAGGGTCTTAATCACAAGTGGATAGAACCCAAGTGGGTTCGCGAATTGGCGAGAACTGCATCTTTATTGTATCTGACTTCTCATTAAAACTGACTTTCTTTTTGGTGTAAATACAGTGTACCTTGGTAACACTGGCACTTCCAGTGGCCGCACTGCCCACAGAAATTCTGGGTATTCTCACGTGAACCATTCCTGGAATGCCATGGATACCTATTGCTACTGCAGCGCGCCGGACACATCAGGCCTGCCGTCAGGACCTGATACATGCACCTGTGTACACACACAATAACCAGATCACATGGTCTTTCAGCAAAACTGGCTTCTTTTATGATAATATGTGGTTAATTTAATTTAATTTAAAAATTTTGCATTTTTTCTTTTTCTTTTGACAAAAACCTAGGCTAGTATTGAAATATACGCAGCCCAGGTAGGCCTTTGGTAACCATTCTCCTGCCCAGCCTCCCAAGTGCTGAGACTACAGGTATTGTGTCATCATAGCAGCTAAAAACTGTCTCATAAATTATCACTATTACTAGTTTTTTGCTACTGTTATTCAGTGCTGGGGGTTGAACTATGACTTCACACACGACAGGCAGTGATCTCCTGCTACTCCCAGACTCACTTGGGAGCTCATGGCTCAAAACAGGGTCCAGACTGAGACTCCCCTGAAATTTCCTGAATGGCATGGACTTCCTGGAAACCACTCCTGGGTCCTTGCCAGTCAGACTTTGCATTATCCCAAAGTCGAATGGACTGAAGGGAGGGGCTGTTTATAAGCATTGCTGGAGGAGCCAGGCCAGAAGAGGAGGCTTCTGGCCAGGTCCGCTTCTGTTACCTCCTCTGAGTGCCTCAAACCTCCCATGTGGGTCTGGTGACTTGCTAATATTTCATTGACATGCTTTGCTATGAAAAACAATCTTTAAATTCCTCAGTTTTGAGATGAGCCTCGGTCTTTTCAGTGGTATAAAAACAAAAGTAGATTTATTGCAAATGTATGACATAGTTTACAGTGAAGCTCAATCTTGGCCCATTGTATAAAATGTCACAGTAAATATCTCTTGGTTTGGCTGCTGTAAAGCCAACTAAAAGCTATTCCAAGCTCGAGATGAGCAGTGTGTTTAATTTAATAAGGAAGAGGAGGAGGTAGGCTCCTTGATGATCTCATTCAAGTCACTAGCTTTATAGAAAAGGTGATTTCTGGTTGTCATGTCGTAACCGTTTTTTTTTTTTAATTCCTTTCCTAAAAAAAAAGTGTTAAAATGCTTAATATAAGTTGTTAACTTTGTTTTTTCCATTTTTATTGAAAATAAATTTTTATACCAATATATTTGGATCTCAGTTTTCCCTCTCCCATCTCCTCCCAGATCCTCCCTACCTCCCCACCCATCCAACTCCATGCCTTCTTTCTTTTTTTCTCTCTCTCTCTCTCTGTAGAAAACAAGCAGGTGGGAAAAAAATAAAAACAAAAAGAATGCACAGTAACACACATGCACACACACCCCTAGAAAAACACAAAGCTGGAAGCCATAATATAGAAAGATAAAAAATGTATGATTAAAAAACGCTCAAAGCCAGGCAATGGTGGCACATGCTTTTAATCCCAGCACTCAGGAGGCAGAGGCAGGGTGGATCCTGTGAGTTTGAGGCCGGCCTGGTCTACAAGAACTGGTTCCAGGACAGGCTCAAAAAGCCACAGAGAAACTCTGTCTCGAAAAACAGGCCCTGTGCATGCTGTCACAGTCTCTGTGCATTCAAGTGTGCATCCATCCTGTATATCTGCAAGACACTGTTTCCCTGGAGTCACCTATCCCCTTTGGCTCGTACAATTCCCACCCCCTCCTCTTCGCAGAGTTCCCTGAGCCCTGAGGAGAAGGCTTTCACTTACGATTCCACTAAGTGTTTCAAAGTCTCTCACTCTCTGCATATAGTCTAGCTGTGGGTTCCATCTGCTGCAGGAAGAAGCTTCTCTGATGAGGGCTGAGCAAGGCACGGATCTGTGAGTCTAGCAGAATGTTGCTAGGAGTCATTTTATTGCTATGTTCCTTTAGCAGAACAATAGTTTTTGGGTTTCCTTTAGGCCTGCGGTCTGTCTAGTCTCAGGTTCTTGGCCATAGGAGCAGTATCAGGTGTGAATTCCATCTCATGGGGCGGGACTTAAATCCAATCTGATAGCACTTGGTTACTCCCACAACGTTTGTGCCATTATACCAGCACATCACGCAGGCAGGTCACCACTGTAGAGTGCAGAGTTTGCAGCTGGATTGATGTTTACCTTCCAGGACTATGAACACTAGTCAGTAGGGAGGAAGCTTCTAGTTATGACTTCTGTGTTCAGTGAGATATGAGATATGTAAGTGTTGTCTCCAGAAATAGGGGCTTACCACTAGGTTGTAGAGAGTAACCAATAACCTTCGTAATAGTTTGCGATGCTTTGGGGTTTCTATGGGGTCCCTTTGGCCAACAACTCAACCAGATGTAACCCATTCCAGGCACTAGAGGTTTTACTTGGTGGCATAAGAAGTCTAGTTGGCGCTTCATCTCCCCTGCAGTTTGTTGACTCCACTTAGATTCCTTTCATGTATATAGGTGTTTAGGAAGCTTCTACAGTAGCAGGTTTCCATATGGTTTTTCAGATGGTTTTTAGTGTTAGTTGCCCTCCCCATATTCCTTCCTACATATTCTATTTCCCCTTCCTTGAGAGATCATCCCTTCCTCCTAGTTCCCCCCTCCATACCTAGCCTTTGTGGCTATACAGATTGTAGCACAACTATCAGAGGCTTAAGTACTAGCATCCACATAAAAGAGAACACACACAATAGTTGTCTTTGTGGTCTGGGTTACCTCACTCAAGAGGATTGTTTTACTAGCTCTATCCATTTACCTGAAAAATTCATGTTTTTATTTTTTTGATAGCTGAATAATATTCCATTGTATAAACATACCATTTTCATTATCCATTCATCAGGTGGTGAACACCTAAGATGTTTCTAGTTTATGGTTATTATGAATAGAGCAGCAATGAATGTGGTTGAACAAGTGGCTCTGTAGCAGCATGAAGTGTCCTTTAGGTAAATGCCCAAGAATGGTGTAGATGGATCTCCCAGATTCCTGAGAACCACCACACTAATTTTATTTACACCAGCAATGGATGAGTTTTCCCCTTCCCCCACATCCTTGCCAGCAGGAGCTTACTGATCATGGCCATTCTGATGGGGTAAGATGAAATCTCAGAGTAGCATTGATTTGCATAGTAGTTTGAAGGTAATTGGCTCCCATAAGCTCACAGGGACTATTAGGAGGTGTGACCTTGCAGGAATAGGTGTGGCCTTGTTGGAGGAAGTGTGTCACTATCAGGGTGGGTTTTGAGGTCCCCTATGCTCAAGCTACTCTACTCCCAGTGTGGACAGAGACTCCTTTTGCTGCCTGCAGATCAAGATGTAGAACTCTCTGCTCCTTCTCCAGCACCATGCTTGTCTGAACACCACCATGTCCTGCCACGATGAGAATGGACTAAATCTCTGAAACTATAAGCCACCCCAATTAAATGGGTTTTTTGTTGTTGTTTTATTTTGTTTTTAAGAAAGAGTTGCCATGGTCATGTCATCTCTTCACAGTGACAGAAACCCTAACTAAGATAATTTGCATTTCCCGGACAACTAAGAATGTTGACTATTTCTGTAAGTGTTTCTCAGCCGCTTGTGTTTTATCCTTTCAGAAATATTTAGTTCCGTACCCCATTTTTAATGGGGTATTTGTTCTCTTGATGTATAGCTTTGGTTTGGTTTTTTAGTTCTTTATATATCTCTAGATATTAACTCTGTACTGGATGTGCAGAGGGGGAAAACCTTTTCCCATTCTGTAGCCTGCCACTTTGTACGAATGATGGTATCCTTTGCCATACAGAAGCTTTTCAGTTTCATTAGGCCCCATTTATTAATGTCGACCATAGTGCCTGTGCTAATGGTGTCTTGTTCAAAAAGTTTTCCTGTGCCAGTGAGTTCCAGGCTGCTCCCCACTTTCACGTCTATCATATTCATGGCATCTGACTTTGTGTTGGTCCTTGATCCATTTGGAGTTGAGTTGTGTAAAGGGTGGTAAATATGGATCTATCTGCATTTTTCTCCAGCCATCTAGTTTGAGCAGCACTATTTGTTAAAGATACTGCCTTCTATCCAGTTTGTATTTCTGGCTTTTATGTAAAAAATCAAATGCCCATAGGTGTGTGGATTTACATCTGGGTCTTCAATTATATTCACCAGTATGTCAATCTCATGCTGTTTTTATCACTATAGCTCTGTAATGCAACTTGTAATTGGGGGTGGTGATACCTACCGTCAGCAATTCTTTTATTACTCGGGTGTATTAGCTTTTCAAAATTTTTTGTATTTCCACATTAAATTGAAAATTCTCTTTTCAATTTGTGTGAAGATCTGTATTGAAATTTTGATGGGGATTGCATTGAATCTGTAGATTGCTTTTGGATAGGTTGGCCATTTTCATAATATCAAACCAACTGATCCATGAGCATGGGGATCTTTCCATCTTCTGATAACTTCCTCAGTTTCTTTCTTCAGTATCTTAAAGGTTTTATTATGCAAGTCTTTCACTTGCTCAGTTAGTTACCCAAAGATATTTAACTTTTTGAGGCTATTGTGAAAGCTATTGTTTCCCTGATTTCTTTCTCTGTTTGTCATTTGTATACAGGAAATATATTTATTGATTTTTTTATGTACTAATTTTGTATTCTACTACTTTTCTGAAAGTGTTTATTAGCTGCCAAAGTTTCCCAGTGGAATTTTTAGGGTCACTTATGTGACTATCACATTGTCTGTGTCATAGGGTTTTATTGCTGTGACGAGACACCATGACTACAGCAACTCTTATAAAGGAAAACTCGTAATTGGGGCTGGCTTACAGTTCAGTGATTTAGTCCATTATCATCATGGCGATATTTTCTTTGGGCTGCCAGCCTGCTTCCAAATAAAGACATGGAGGTTTACTGTTAATTATGAATGTTCAGCCTTATCTTATGCTTGTCCCACTAACTCTTTTAACTTAATTTAACCTGTTTCTATTCATCTGTGTTTTGCCTCAGGGCTTTTTACCTTTCTTTCATTCTATATCCCCTACTTTCCGGCTTCCTCTGTGTCTGTTTGTCTGGCCCCTGGAATCTTCCTGTCATCTCTTTTTCTCTTTTCTTTCACCCAAGTCAAATTCTTTCTCCTACTTACTCTTCCTGCCTGGAAATCCCACCTGTACCTTCTCCCTCACTATTGATCGTTCAGCTTTCTATTAGATCAATCTAATGTACTGCCTAAGGTACCTTAGGCAGGCAAGGTAAAACAGCAACACATCTTTACATAGTTAAACAAATATTTCACAACATAAACAAATGCAACATATCTTTACATAATTAAAAAAATATTCTGCAACATGGTGGGAAGCATGGCAGCAGGCAGGCAGGCATAGTGCTGGAGAAGTAGCTGATAGTTCTACATCTGGATCCAAAGGCAGCAGGAAGAGAGTGCCACACTGGGTCTGGTTTCAGTACCTGAGACCTCCAACCTCTCTCCCAGTGACACACTTCCTCCAACATCACCACACCTACTCTAACAAGGTCTTACCTCCTAATGATGCCACTTCCTGGGAGACTAAGGTGGTCATTTTCTTTCAAACTACCACAATCTGCAAATAAAGATACTTTGACTTCTTCCTTTTCAATTTGTATCCCCTTGATCTCTTTGTCATCTTATTGCTCTAGCCAAAACTTCAAATGAATACTATATTGATTAGGCATGGAAAGAGTAGACATTCTTTTATTGTCTCTAATTTTAGTGGAATTTCATTGAGTTTCTGTCTTTAAGTTGATGTTGGTTGTGAACTTGCTATAAATTGCCTTTATTATGTCTAGGAATGTCCCTTATATCTTTAATCTCTTCATGACTTCTTTTTTGTTTGTTTCTCAAGACAGGGTTTTTCTGTGTAACCCTGGTTGTCCTGAAAATAAATCTATAGAGCAGGCTGAACTTGAACTCACAAGATTCTCCTGACTCTACCTACCAAGTGCTGGGATTAAAGGGTAATTGTGGTATCATTAAAAGAAATAGGCAATTCTCCTTATGTTTCTATTTTGCATAATAATTTGAGGAGTACTGTTGCTAATTCTTCTTTGAAGGTCTGATAGAACTCTGAGCTAAATCCATCTGGCCCTGGGCTTTTTTTGATTGGGACATTTTCAGTTACTGCTTCTATTTCACTAGAGGTTATGGTTTTGTTTAAATTGCTCATTTAGTCTTGATATAACCTTGGTAGATCAAATATATCAAAAAATTACCCATTTTTTCAAGTATGGTAAAATACATAGTTTTAAAATATATCCTTATGATTCCCCAAATTTCCTTGATGTCTGTTGTGATGTCCCTCTTTTTGCCTCTGATTCTATTAATTTGGATCTTCTCTCTTCATCTTTTAGTTAATTTGGCCAAAAGCTTATCAATCTTACTGATTTTCTCAAAGAACCAACTCTGTGTTTCATTGAGTTTTGAATTTTTTTGTTTCTATTTTATTGATTTCAGTCCCACGTTTATTTCATGCTGTCTCCTCTTTTTCAGAGTTATTTCTTCTTTTTTGTCTAGAATTTTCAGTGCACCATTAAATTGCTGATATGCGCACTCTCCAAAGTTTTTATGTAGAAACTTAGTGCTATGAACTTGCTTCTTAGAACTGTCTTCATTGTGTCTGATAGGCTTGGGTATATTGTGTTTTCATTTTCATTCAGTTCTAAAAAGGTTTTAATTTCTTTTTTAATTTCTATCTTGTTCCATTTTTTACTCAGTAGAGTGTTGTTCAATTTTCATGAGTTTTATACTTTCTGTGATGGTTGATATCCATGGGGGGCAGATATGATTCACGGTGTTGTTTCAATTTTCTTATGTCTGTTGAGACTTTGTATCAAGTATGTGTTCAATTTTGGAGAAAGTTCCAGAGTTTCTGAGAAGAAGGTATACTCCTTTGTGTGTCTACTCCTCTATGTGTATATTCCTTGGTGTGTCTACTCCTTTGTGTGTCTACTCCTTTGTGTGTATACTCCTTTGTGTGTATACTCTTTTGTGTGTATACTCCTTTGTGTGTATATTCCTTTGTGTGTCTACTCCTTTGTGTGTATATTCCTTTGTGTGTATACTCTTTTGTGTGTATACTCCTTTGTGTGTCTACTCCTTTGTGTGTCTACTCCTTTGTGT
>PVIU01007732.1:29885-89454 GCA_004026605.1 Ondatra zibethicus
TTTGTGTGTATACTCCTTTGTGTGTATACTCCTTTGTGTGTATACTCCTTTGTGTGTATACTCTTTGTGTGTATACTCTTTGTGTGTATACTCCTTTGTGTGTATACTCCTTTGTGTGTATATTCCTTTGTGTGTATACTCCTTTGTGTGTCTACTCCTTTGTGTGTATATTCCTTTGTGTGTATATTCCTTTGTGTGTATACTCCTTTGTGTGTATATTCCTCTTTTGTGTATATACTCCTTTGTGTGTATACTTCTTTGTGTGTATATTCCTTTCTGTGAAATATTCTGTAAATATCTGCTAGAGCCATTTGAATCATGATGTTATTTAATTCCAGCATTTCTCTGCTTAGTTTTACCTGGATGACCTATCTGTTGGTGAGAATAGGATATTAAAGTCTCCCACTATTACTGTGTGAGAATCTATATGTGACTTTAACTGTAAAAGTGTTTCTCTCATGAACTTGGGTGATCTTTTGTTTGGTCCACAAATGTGTAGAATTGTAATATCCTCCTGGTGGGCTTTTTTTTTAACTAGTATGTAGTGTCAATGAGTATGTAGTATCCTTCCTATCTCTTCTGATTACTTCTGAAGTTTTCGTTTGACTTCCTAAATTTTTTCCCAGTTTTATCTTGGTTTGGGCTTTCTCTAATGATTCTATTTCTACGTTCATGTTTTGGACTACTTTCATTATTTCATTGCACTGTTTGTGTTTTCACAGACTTTTGTTTTTGTTTGTCAAGACACGGTTTCTTTGTGTAGCCCTGGCTGTCCTGGAACTTGCTCTATGGACCTTTAAAATGGTTAATTGACAAACCTGTCTGCATAGATCAATGGCCTTTGACACCAGAAAAATCATAGGCCTTACCACAGTTGGCACAGGAGCTTCTAAATGCTCAACATATTGAAGAATAGACCAGTGCTTGGAATTATCCTATATTTGTTACTAAATCTGGAAAATAATGAATGGTGATGGATTTAAGAGCTATTAATAAGGTGATTCACCAATGGGCTCTTTATAACCTGGAATTCTTGCCTTCTCTATTACCTAAATGATGCTCTATTCTAGGGATTGATTTAAAAGATTGCTTTTTTAATATACCTTTGCTAGAACAGAACAGAGAAAAATTTGCCTCCACAATGCCTACTTATAATACTTCCCAGCCTATAAAAAGATATCAATAGAAAATCCTTCCACAAGGAATGTTAAAAAGTCCTGTCTATGTCAATATTTTATACAACAGTCATTGGAAATAATTAGTAAACAGTTTCCTCAATCTATAATTTACTATTATATGGATGATATTTTACTAACTGATTCAGATGCAGATACCTTAGAGAAAATATTTAGAGAAGTAAAGAAAAATTTGTCTTGTTGGGGATTACAAATTATGACTGAAAAAATACAAAGAGGAGATAGTATTAATTACCTAGGATATAAGATATATTTAACAAAAATTCAACCACAGAATGTACAAATCAAGAGAGATCAATTACAAACTCCTTTTTTAAAAATATTTTCTTTATTATTATGTATACAGTATTCTGCCTGCATGTATACCTGCAGGCCAGAAGAGGGCACCAGATCTCATTACAGATGGTTGTGAGCCACCATGTGGTTGCTGGGAATTGAATTCAGGACCTTTGGAAGAGCAGTCAGTGATCTTAACCTCTGAGCCATCTCTCCAGCTCCAATTACAAACTCTTAATGGTTTTCAAAAATTTTTTGGAGGTATTCACTAGCTACAGTCCATAACTGGACTGACAACTCAAGAACTAAATAATTTATTTCACACCTTACAAAGGTGATAAGGACTTAAATAGTCCAAGATAATTATCAGCTGAGGCTGAGAGAGAATTGACTTTGGTAGAAAAGAAATTATAGAATATACATGAGGATCATTTGCATCTGCAACTTGATTGTATTCTGGCTATTTTACCTTCTATGTATTCTCCTACTAGAATTCTAGTTCAGAGAGAAGATAATATCCAAGAATGGATAATTTTTACCACACAAACAGTAAGAAATTAAAGACCTATGTAGAAAAGGTTTCTGGTTGATTCTAAAAGGAAGATTAGGACTTCGTCAATTAGCAGGAATAGACCCAGCAGAAACTACAGTACCTTTTACTAATGTTGAAAGCTCCTCATTATGGGCAGATGATATGGGATAGCCTTCTGTATATGTGTTGTTTTTATTGGATAATGAATAAAGTTGTTTCAGCCTATGGTATGGCAGAATAAAGCCAGGTGGGAAAACAGAACAGATGTATATCTAGAGAGTAGGTAGAGTCAAGAAGACACCATGTAGCTGCCAAAGAAGACAGACACCCAGAACCTATACCGGTAAGCCACAGCCTTATGGAAATACACAGATTAGTAGAAATGGGTTAATTCAAGATGTAAGAGCTAGCTAGAAATATGCCTGAATCATTTGGCTGAACAAGGTTATGATGAATATAGTTTCTGTGTTATATAATTAATATAGTTTCAGGTCTAAGCAGTTGGGAAATGAACGAGCAGTCTCTGTCTACAGACAGAAAATTGGCAAAGAGCTTGCAGTAAATTTTTGGGAGAGATTAACAACAAATATTCCAAAAGCAGCAATTAAATCCTTCCTCACATTATAGAGGGACACCAATTTCTATAGTCCCTACATTCTATACTAATGTAAACAAATCAGGAAAGGCAGGTTATAAGTCAGGAAATTTAAGGAAAGTGGAACAAAGCCCTTATGGAATTCTCCTCAAAAGTCAGAATTACATGCTATTTTCATAGTATTATTATATTTTCCAGAACCTCTTAATATAGTTACTAACTCTCAATGTACAGAAAAAGTTGAAACTGCTGAACTTATTCCAGACAATTCAGAATTAACTTTTTAATTTATTCAATTACAAGAAATAATCAAAAATAGAAATTATCCCTTGTATATAGTACATATCAGATTCCCATACAGGGTGGGGTGTCTAACAGGCCCTTGAGCACAAGATAATGATGAAATTGATCAGTTATTAGTCGGAAATGTGTTAGAAGTCTTAATACTTCATAAGAAGTACCATGTTAATAGGAAGGGTTTGAAAAAAGATTTTTCCATCGCTTGGCAAAAAACCAAGGGGAAGTGTCTTACTTGTCCTTTGTATAACCAAACTCCAGTACTAGCAGGAAGTAACCCAAAGGGTACTCAAAGAAATGATGTAGGGTAAAAGGGACAACTGGAGTAGGAAACTGACCAATCACTGAGCACCCTGACTCTGAACTCAGAGTCAGAGAAAGAAACACACCCTGTATTTGACCTGGGCCAGGGAGAGAAACATCTTGATCCCTGAGCTCAGTACTAAAGACATGTGCCCTGGCTCTGAAACTAGTGTCAAAGAAACACACTTTGTCCCTAGAATTAGAGTCAGTGAAAGAAGTATGTCCTGGTCCTAAGATTAGAGTCAAAAAGCTAAAAAGGGCCAGTGAAAGAGACACAGTTTGGCCATGAAGTCAAAGCCATCTCTGCCCCATCAGCTAAACTGACCAATCCCTGAGCAGGGAAAAACTAACCAATCCCCCATCTCCCTGGGAAAACTCCGCCCCTAAGAAGCCCTATAAGCCTCTCCACCCTTCAGTTAAGAGCTGCAGTTAATCCCTCCCTGGCAGAGGTGGCCACTCTCCTGGATTCCTCCTTCCCAAATAAATCTCTCAAAAGAGTCTTGGGTGACGACCTTCATTCATTCACAGGCAGGCGTAGAGCAGAAGAACCTGGCTGGGATGTCCCTTAGGGGACTGAGCTGAAAAACTTTGCTGAGACACTCCCAAGGGAGCCCCAGCAAGGTGGAGCAGAACAGAAGAACCTTGCTAGGATGCTCCTTAAGGGGGATGAGCAAGGCCAGGCAGAAAAAAATAACAATTTTTCAGCAGGAGCTGAAGGAGATTGCTACATTTCTGCAGGGGGCTTCCCTTTAGCAGTGTGTTAGCAGAAGCAGCATCTTTGGCTGGAGAAGAAGCTCAGCTAGGACGCTCCAGGAAGGGAACAGAGCAGAACTCAGCTGTAGCGGCTCTCCAGGAGAGGAGTGGGATCCCTATATCCTGTGGGGAGACCATTCCCCCACCACACCCCAGCTTCAGGTAGCCTGGCTTCCCAATAGTCAGGACACCTTCCTCCTGGGCTGAGCTGTCCTATTGCGGCTCTAAGCATATCCTGGCTTCCTGATAAGTCAAGATATCCCAACACCACTACCGTACCACATTCCCCTACAAATGAAATTTGACAAATCAATGTTTCATTTTGCAGAGTTTGGTAAATTAAAATATGTATACTATACCATAGATACATATTCAGGCTTTCAATAGGCAACTACTGATTCTGTAATTACACATTTATTAGAAGTTATGTGGTGCGAGAGAATTGTCTGTATTCTGTCAATCATGATTTAAATAAACACTGATTGGTCATTAGCCAGGATGTATAGGTGGAACAACCAGACAGGAAGTAGAGGCGGAGCAAGGAGACTAGGAGAATTCTGGGAAGCAGGAAGCTCTCTCGGCATTCCTGCCTGGACCACCGAAGAAGCAGGATGTGACCTGCCCCGCTGAGAAACGTACTGAGCCATGTGGCTAACATAGATAGGATAATGGATTAATATAAGCTACAAGAGCTGATGTGAGGCCTGAGCTAATGGAACAATCAGTTTATAACCTAATGTAGACTCTGCGTGATTTTCTCTGGGACTAAATGGCTGGGGGACCGGGCAGGACAGAAACCCCAACAAACCTGGCCCTCATGCTACAGTTATGGCTATCATGGGAATACCTGTGCAAATCAAAACAGACAATGCTCCAGCATATGTCTCTAGTAAGATGAAACAGGTTTTTTTGCATATTACAACATATAACACATTCCAGGTATAATGGCGGCCTTGAGCGCCAGCCTCGGCACCCCCAGAGCTCAGAGTGGAACATCTACAGCAAGTAAAAATATCTGAGGGTAAACGGGATAAATTAACATTACCTCTGCATGTTCTTTATTCTTTGGGCAAAGGAGCAGAGAGCAGGGTGATCTCCACCAGGTTTGTAGTTTACAGACATGTTTTTAAAAATTCCATAGGACAAAACAATGATATCAGTATGCATTTCAGAATCATAAAAAAAAAAAAAAGACAGGTAGATCCTGATAAAGCAGCGCTCCAGGAACAGGTGACACCACCCAGGAAGAGCCAGCATCCAAGGCAAAATACCTGACAATCCAAAACATTAGATAAGGTTACTAAATATCCTTGAACCCTGGACTCACCCATTCCCCTCACCCCATCTCTACTGTAATAACCTGTTTATCAGTAAGGGCAAGCACACTGTCTTCCTATGCGACCTATTAGCAAAGGGAATTGTGGGGGATTGACTTTATGACTAAATAGAGTTGACTATTAGAACAACGAGTGAATGTTATCACTCTAAGGCCCATGGAAGGTCACTATGTTGTCGTATAGCAGGGAGTTACACTGATGAGGTATTTTGGGGATGAATCCCATTTTCACAATATTCTAAAAACCGCACTCCCAACAGCTACAAGAAAAGAGAGAAGAATATTGTGAAAATGATTATATTGTTGAAAATGATTAGTCAACCCAAATCCTCCCAAAGTCCAATGACATTCTTTACAAAAACCATAAAGTTGCTTCCCCACTGGTCACACGTCTCTCACATACGCCCTCCCTTACATGAGTCACGCCCCTCCTCTCATTTCTTCGGGGCTGTGATCATGAACGGATATTGAACTTGTAGAAGGTCTTCTGTTCATCACCAGGATCAATGTTTGAAGTTTTCCTGACGCATTTTCTACAAGTTTTATAGTTTCAGGTTATACGTAAGTTTTGACTCGACTTTGAGTCAATTTTTGTGAATGATGAAAGATAACTGTCTTAGCTTCAGTCATCAACTTGACAATCAAGGAAGAAGAGTCTCAACTGAGGAACTGCCCTCATTGGCTTGATCTAAGACCTTGTTTGTGAGATTTTTTTTCTCTGTTTGTTACTAATTTTATTTTTATAATTAATTTATTTTATTTAGTTTTTCTTACATTATATTTTGATAATGTCCTTTTTCCTTCCCCAACTCCCAGATCCTCTCTACCTCTCTACCCATCCAACTTCATATTCTTTTTCTTTGTCTTTCTAAAAAACAAAACAAAACAAGGGCTGGAGAGATGGCTCAGAGGTTAAGAGCACTGGCTGCTCTTCCAGAGGTCCTGAGTTCAATTCCCAGCAACCACAGGGTGGCTCACAACCGTCTGTAATGAAATCTGGCGCCCTCTTCTGGTGTGCAGGCATACATGCAGGCAGAATGCTGTATACATAATAAATAAATAAATCTTAAAAAATAATAAATAAAAAAACCAAAAAAAAACCATCAACAACAACAAAAGCAAGACAAAATTTAAATACCTAATAAGAAAAATGCCAAAACAAAACAAAACAAAAAAAGCACTATGGAGTCTACTTGTGTTGGCCAACTCCTCCTGGACATAGGGCCTGCCGTGGTGTGTGGCTGATACACTGGTAACACTCAGCTGGCTTGGTACCCATTCCCATCAGGCATCAGTTTGGTTAGGAATGGGACTTTGGATTCACTTCTGCTTCTCGGTGCTGGAATTTCTGGCTTGAACCTGTGCGGGTCTTACGAGTATTCTCACTCTCTGGGAGTTCATACGAGCGTCAGTCCTGTTGTGTATGGAAGACCCTGCTTCCTGGAGTCATCCACTGCCTCTGGCTCTTAAAATCTTTCCAGCTCCTTTGGGGCATTTTATTCATTGCTAATTGATGTACAAGGGTCAAGCCTGATAGGGGAGGTGACCCTGGGAGGTGTTAGGGAGCTGAACAAGACAGGGGAACAAGCCCATAAGCACTATTCCTCCATGGTCTCTGCTTCAGTTCCTGCCCCATCTTTCCTCAAAGACGAACGGTAACCTGTGAGCCAGAGAAGCCCCTTAGTCCCCCAAGTTGGTATCGGTCAGTGTTTATCACAGGAACAGAGAGGCAAACTAGTTGATCTTTTGTTGATCTTTGCCCATTGCGCATTACTCTCTTTAGAAACTGATTGATGAGTTTGTTTCTGGGCTCCCTACTCTGCTCCATTTATCTAAATGTCAGGAATAATAGCAGTATAATAGTGTCATGTGGTTTTAATGACCACAGCTTTGAAATAGATGTTGAAACCAGCAACAGTACTGCATCCAGGTTTGTCGTCAAGATTCTTGTGTCTATTTGGGGCCCTTTCAGATTTCAAATGAATCTCAATGTTATTCTTTCTATAGCTAGATGTTACTATTGGGGCATTGACAGGGACAGCACTGATTCCAAAGATTGCTTTGGGACTATGGACACCTTACCAGTATCAAGTCCAACCCCCTCCTTTCTCAGGAAGAATCTGGGGACTACGGTCTTCTGGTTGTATGGAGCTGTGCTGAGGGTAGTGATTATGGTCACAAATATCTTGACTTTTCCTACCATTTTTGATAAATGTGGTTATGCACTTGTTTGGGGTGCAGGGGTCTCTCACCTAGTCTCTGAATTTCTCATAAAGAGGAAATGTATATGGAGCATTGTTCGATGCGTGTGTCCACAGAGAGAAAGAGTTCTGGTCTTTTTGTTCCACCATCCAGCTGACATCATTGGTCTGATTAATTTCAGTGTACTGACTTGGGAAAGTGGGTCAGATATGAGTTTGGAACCTGGTTTTGCCACTTCCTCCCTGCAAGATGTTAGGCAAATCAAAAGCTTCGTGCCTGGGGCTTGAGACATGACTTGAGTAGTTTCTGCTCCTGTAGAGGATCTGGAGTCTGTTCCCAGCACCCACATGACAGCTTGCAACTGTCTATAACAACAGCTCCAGAGAACCCAAAGCCCTCTCTGGCTTCTGAAGGCACAAGGCCTTCCCATGGCGTACATACATATGAGCAGGCAAACATTCATGCACAAAAAAAAATCTTAAAAAAAAAAGCTTGAAGAGGCAGGTGGATTGCTGTGAGTGCAAGTTCAGCTTTAAGAGGCAGGTGGATTGCTGTGAGTGCAAGTTCAGCCTCATCTGCAGAGTTCCAGGACAATCAGGGCTGTTACACAAAGAAACCCTGTCTGGAGGGGAGAAGAAGCTTTGTTCTTAATTTTAATTTATATCAGAGGGTGCTCTGGCTACTTTTATATCAAATTAACACAAGCTAGAATCATTTGGGAAGAGGAAATCACAACTGAGAAAACATCCCCACCAGACTGGCCTACAGGAAAGCCTGTGGTGCATTTTCTTACTTAGTGAATGATATGGAGTGGCCCGGTCTGTTGTAGGTAGCGCCATCCCTGAGCTGGTGGTTCCAGGAGTTATAAGAAAGCAGGCTGAGGAAGCCATGAGAAGCAAACCAGAAATCAGCTTCTACCGTGACCTCTGCAGCAGCTCCTGTCTCCAAGTTCCTGTTCTGACTTCCCTGAGTGATGGGCAGGAAGTAGAAACTGAAATAACTCTTTTCCCTCACAGATTGCTCTTGGTCCTGGTGTTCTTGACAGCAATGAATACCCGATGGAAGCTGGATCTGTCAGATCAGTCATTTCACAGGACATCTCTGACGCTGTGATGAGAAAAACCCTTGAGGGGATTTACCCCAGGACTTGCATCCTGAGCTTACGTCTCAACCAGGCTCCCTTGAGCTTGGAGGGAGCAGAGCAGCCGCCTGGGAAGGAAGGGCCTGTTTTGTCGTGGTAATATATAGATATTAAGATGACCTTTTAACTATTTCAGCTCAGTGACATCATGTATAGTGACAGTATTGTGTGATCACCACTACTGTACTTCTCCAGAAAGTTTTCATTAGCATGAACAGTAACTCATTAAACAATCACTTCCTCACCTGAGGAACTTCCAAATGATGACGAGGCCCCATCCCAGACCCACTGAATCAGGGCTTCTTAGAGGAAGTCCCAGCACTGGTATTTTAAAGAGGCTCGAGAGGTGGCTCAGCAGTAAAGAACACTTACTGCTCTTGCTAGGTAACCAGGTTTGGCTCCCAGCACCCACATGGTGGCTTTGCCTAGAATTCCAGCTCTGATGCCCTCTTCAGGTCTCTGCAGGCACACACATATACACAGTAAATCAAAGCATTTAAAATCACAATCAAACCAAGCACTCTGGTGCACACCAGTAATCTCAGCACTCAAGAGGCAAAGGAAGGAGGATTGCCAAAAGTTCAAGGCCAGTCTTGTCTACATAGGGAACTACGAGTTATCTAGGGCTACAAAGTGAGACTCGGAGAAGAGTACTTAAGAGCACTCTTCACCCTTACAAAGGACCCAGGTTCAATTCCCAGTCCCCACATGGTGGCTCGTATCATCCACAACTCCAGCTCCAGAGGTCCTCAAGGACGACGAGCACATGTGGTATGCATACACACATGTAGATAAAACATTCACATAAAGTAAAAGGAGTAAATCTAATTTAAAATTTTTTAAAATAAAAATAAAAAAACACCACAAAGCAACCAATAGTTACTGAATTCATGCGCTGTTAGCAATTAAGCATGAAGACTTCAGGCCATTAAGTCTCTCCAGTCACCTAGACTCCCTGAACCTATTAAGGAAGAAGATGAAAAGAATTGCATTCTTAGGTGTCTCTGCTGGTTTTCCATCAACATAATGAAATTGGTTTCATTAACCTAGATAAAAGGTTTGTGTGGCTCACAGTTGGGTTCCAACCAAAGCCAGAAAAACACATGCATTGAGCCTCTGGTGGGAATGCTGGATGGCAACGACCAGGGGCCTCTGACAGAGCAAAACTTTGTACCTCGTGGGCCAGGAAGCAGAGAGAAAGAGAAAGAGCTCAGAGTCCCACCATCTCCAGTGACCAACCCAAGGATCTCCTATTATTCTATCCCCCCTACAGGGTCTACCTTTCCTCAGTAGTGCCACTGCCTCAGTAGTGCCACTGTCTTAGTTGGAGTCCCTATAGCCATGAAGAAACATCATGATCACAGTAACTCTTACAAAAGAAAAAAACATTTCATTTGGGTGGCTTGCTTACAGTCTCAGAGGTTCAGCCCATTGTCATCATGGTGCAACATGGTGGGTACAGGAAGACATGGTGCTGGGGATGTAGCCCAGTGTCCTACATCTTGACTTGCAGGCAACAGGAAGTGGTCTGTCTCACTGGGTGTGGCTTAAGCACATGAGACCTCAAAATTTGCCTCCACAGTGACACACTTCCTTCAACAAGAGTGTACCCGCTCCAACAAGGCCACACCTCCTAATAGTGTCATTCTGGGGGCCATTTTCTTTCAAACCACCACAGTCCATTCCCTGGCCTCCTTCAAAGGCTTGTAGTCATATCATAATACAAAAATGCATTCAGGCCAACATCAAAAGTCCCCATAGTCTATAATAGTCTCAAACTTATTTAAAAGTCTAAAGCTGAAGCTGGACAGGGGTGGTGCACACCTTTAATCCCAGGACTCAGGAGTCAGAGGCAGGCGGATCTCTGTGAGTTCGAGGCCAGCCTGGTCTACAAGAGCTAGTTCCAAGACAGGCCCCAAAGCTGATATTCTTTTAAAGGTACGAAGGAGGGGAACAATCCCATGAGGGGCGTCAGTCCCATGAGAGGAAGCGGGTGACCTGAGGCCTCAGTGGGACAGCTTGGTGTGTAGGAGACCGAGGTGGGTAAGACACAGACAGATGCACCATGCAAAGAGAATTTGGGTATAGAGTTTATTTAGTGGGTTATGGAGGGAAAAGGAAAGGGGGAAGGAGAGAAGGGAGAAGAAGAGAGGATGAGAGAGAGAGAGAGAGACAGAGGAAGAGAGAGAGATGGGAGGGGAGAAAGAGCAGAAGTTACCACTACAGGAGAGAGACATGGAAAGAGAAAGTGCACAGGTCAGAGGAAGCAGTAGATCAGCTTGCCTCAGTGGAAGGGGAGGGTTGAGAGTGGGCAGGGCTTGTCTTTTAAAGGGATAGGGTACCCGGGTGACAGGCCAGGCCAGCAGATAATAACGAAAGCTACAGAGAAACCCAGTTTTGACCCCCCACAAAAGGCTAAAGTTGAAAGTCTCTTCTGAGATTCATGAAATTTCTTAACTGCAATCCCCTATAAATTCCAAATCAAAAAGCAGATCATATACTTCCAACAAGTCATGGAGCACGATACACATTACCATTCCAAAACATAGGGAAGGGAGCATAGTGAGGAAATGCTGGACCAAAGCAAGACCAAAAATCAGCTAGACAAACTCCAAACTCCGCATCTCCACGTCTCATGACAAAATGCTCTTTAGATCTCCAGCTCTTTTCGGCTTTGTTGTCTGAAACACATTTCTTTCTCTTGGGCAGGTTCCGCTTCCTGTTAGCAGCTCTCCTCTGCAGGTATCCCACAACTCTGGCATTTCTAACATCTTGGAGTCTCCCAGTTCAATCCAGGATTGAACTCCATAGCTCCTAGCAATGGCCTTTCCACGCCTCCATCAAGGACACCCCTGACACAGTGGCTTTCCTTAGTCTCAGAGGCAAATTCCATAGCCCCTTTCTTCTGTCCTTAACTCCAGAACCACATGGCTGAAGCTGCCAAGTTCTGCTGCTTACTGAGGCTGGAACACAGCCAACTTCACCAACTTTCTGTTTTCCATGGTTTCTTTCACTGCCTAAGCTTGGCAGTTCTGGAACTTGCTCTGTAGACCAAGCTGGCCTCAGATTCAGAGATCTGCCATCCTCTTCCTTCCAAGTGCTAGGATTAAAGGCACGTGCCACCACACCCAGCCCTAAACTTTTCTTTCATTCACTTCACAGGTTGGAAACTCAGCTGGGTGGGGTCTTGCCCTGAGTTCACCCCTCCCTTTATTCCATTTCTTACTCTGTTTATATCCTTGAGCATAGGATTTAGCTCCATCCCACTTCCTGGTATTCCTTTTCCCCTCAAACTGTGCATTTTCTTGTTCCTTTTCATTATAAATCTTCATTAGAGTTAGCACTAATAATCACAGGACAGAGTCTGTACTAGGCTGTTTTGAGATTTCCTCTGTCAATGAAATTAATCTAAAACTCTTCACTTTAGCATCAGGCAGACTCTTCAGACAAGGGCAAAAGACAGCCACATTCTTCACCAAAATATCCACAAAAACAATCTCTAGGCAACATACTAAAAATTTTCCTCCTCTGAAACCTCTTGAGTGAGCTTCTCACAGTTCAAATAACTCTTAGCACCACTGTCTTCCATGTTCCTATTAGGGTGGCCCATTAAGCAACACTCAAATCATTAATTCAACTGCTTTTCTAATCTACAGTCCCAAGGTTCATAATCCTTCAAGCAAAAGTATGGTCAGGCCTATCACAGCAATACCCCACTCCTGGTACCAACTTCTACCTCAGTTATGGTTTCTATTGCTGGGAAGAAACACGTTGACACCTGATAGTGCCACTTCTTTTAGGGGGCATTTTCTTTCAAACTACTACAGCCACCAATGGGACTTAGCATGTGGACCCCAGGGGAACATTCGACATCCAAACATTAACGCCAGGGCTAGAACACAGAAAGTATCAAGTTCTTTCAGCCTAAATTCCCTGAGCTGACTTCCATCCCAATTACCTTCAAACACCCTTTTCCAATCTTTTAAAAACTTTATTATTATTATTAATAATAATAATTTTTCAAGACAGGGTTTCCCTGCATAGCCCTGATCTAGAACACATTCTGTAGACCAGGCTAGTCTCAAACTCAGAGATCTGCCTGTCTCTGCTTCCCAAGTGCTGGGATTAAAGACATGTGCCACCACACCTAATTTAATATTTATTTATCAGGGGCTGGGATGGGGTGGACAGAGCTACAGTGTGAGCATTAAGATCAGAGGACAGCTTTCAAAAGTTGATTCTCTCCATTTTCCATGTAGGCCTGGATCTCAAACTCAAGTCATCATGCTTGGTGGCAAGCACATTGCCACCTTTACAATCTTTCCAAATGAATCTACACTCAGAGTTGTTTGTTGTTGTTGTTTATTTCTTCCTGATCAGAAAGGCAACACATGTTTTTTAAAGTCATCAAATAAAGAATGGCTGGAGAGATGGTCCTCCTAGCATTTAAGAACACTTGCTGTTCCATCACCAGAACAGGAGTTTGGATTCCAGCACCCAATTGGAGCTCTCATTTGGCCTCTGTTGGTTCCTTCCCCCCATCACACACACATGTACACACACACACACATACATTTTTAAAAATAAAAAGAACCATAGTTGTCATATTAAACCTACGTATGGGCTGGGTGGTGGTGGCCTTTAATCACAGCACTCAGGAGGCAGAGGCAGGTGGATCTCTATGAGTCCAAGGCCAGCCTGGTCTACAGAGTGAGTTCCAGGACAATCAAGTCAACACAAAGAAACCCTGTCTCAAAAAGAAAGCAAAAATGAAAAAAAAAAAACCCTTCCTATGATGTTTTCAAATAACTCTAGGTCTATGAGAAGAAAGATCTGCCTGACTGCCATCTGCCATATGTCTATCCTGGATAGCTGTGGTTCAGAGCATCCTGTGTGGCCTTTAGCCTTATGCTCAAAATTTTAGGGAACAGTTTTGTAGAGATGGAAGATTCTGTTTCCTGACATGTTTATGTCACATCCTTGGCTTGCTTTGCTCTTGTTCATATTTTTAGTTGGAACCAATTTTACTTCAGCCATGCGAAGTGCCCACAAATATAAGGTGAAAGGCTATGTTCATTCAAATAAGTTTAGCTGCTTCCAAAGAAGAATCTAAATTTCCAATGTGCTTTTAAAAATATTCTTTCTCACAAAGGAAAAAATGAAATTACTAACAATCATGAATACTGTTCAAGTGACTCTCCTTGAGGGCTGATGGGTGGAAGATGATGAGGTTCTGGTTCCCTGTGACAGAGGTTCTGATTCCCTGTGATGATGTTCTGTGTCCCTGTGATAGCTTATGACCCCCTGTGATAGGTTCTGAGTTCCATGTGATAGGTTCTGACTTCCTGTGATGGGTTCTGAGTTCCTGTGATGGGTTCTGGTTCCTGTGATGGATTCTGAGTTCCTGTGATGGGTTCTTGATGTGGGACAATGATCTTGTATCCTGTAAAGATTTATCAGTTGTAGTTTAATAATATGCTGATTGGCTAGTATCTAGGCAGGAAGTATAGGTGGGGTGACCAGGTAGGAAGTATAGGTGGGGCAATAAGAATAGGAGAATTCTGGGAAGAGGAAAGGTTCAGTTTGCAGTCGTCACCCAGACGCTGACAATGCAAGATGAGAAAGCCTCGCTGAAAAAGGTACCAAACCTCATGGCTAACACAGACAAGAATTATGGGCTAATTTAAGATGTTAGAATTAATAGGCCCATCAGTTTATAATTAATGTAGACCTCTGTGTGTTTCTTTGGGACTGAACGACTGCAGGACTGGGCAGGATGGGAATCTTAGTAAACAAATGGCACCCAACTTGAACAACTGCATCCACATAAAACTTGAGAGAGCTTGGGAAGTAATTCTAGACACAAAATAACAGAGTTAAGTATGGCTCCTGGTAGTAGCATTTTCTTGGGTGTTCTCTGTTTTCCAGAGGCAAGCATGTCTCATTTAAGGGAGGCTTCCTACCGCTGGACAGTGGTGGCGCACACCTTTAATCCCAGCACTTGGGAGGCAGGTGGATCTCTGTGAGTTCAAGGACAGCCTGGTCTACAGAGTGAGTTCTAGGACAGCCAAAGATACACAGAGAAACCCTGTCTCAAAAAGCCAAAAATTAAAAATAAAAATAAAAGAAATAGAAGTTAAAACAAAGTCATGTAAAGATGGAAACTACACAGAGAATCTGGATACCTTATGTTATTGTGTTTTCTTTAAATTGTTTGATGACTGAGGAAGGAGGAACAGCTGCTAAAAGACATTTGATTATAAATGCTGTTGGATTAACCCAACATATATATTGTGAAAATCCCTTATCTTCAAAATTTAAGTCAAAAGATATGTTACTTTGGAGAATAGGTTTTGCTTCTGTTTCCACAGGAAATGAGAAGCTGTGGATCCATTCTGGGCTAAGAAAAATCAGATTTGATCAAGGAAGACCCCCCTGAGAAATCTCCAATAGGAGCAGATGGCCCAGATGTCTGATTTCTACATCCAGAACAACCTCAAGACTGCTAGCTGAGATGATCAAGCCTCACAGAATATTCCAGTCAGGACTTGACCATAATTCTCAATTATCTTTAGCTCCCCATAAGATTATCAGCACCCCCAATTAGCAGGAAGTAGCCTAGAAAACTATGCCCACATTCCAAAAGAATGGATAATGGATGATTTTCTTTGTTTAGAGTGTTGGTTATGAGTTGTTATGGATAATGGTCAGGAAGAAAACTAAACAAGGAATATTAGATTCAGAGTTCTTGTTTCGGAAAAAAAAAAAAAGGTGGGGGAAGTGTTCTGGGACAATGATCTTGTACCCTGTAAAGATTTATCACTTGTAGTTTAATAAAACGTTTATTGGCCAGTAGCCAGGAAGGAAGTATAGGCAGGACAATGAGAATAGGAGAATTCAAGGAAGAAGAAAGGTTCATTCTGCAGTTGTCACCCAGATGCAGAGGATACAAGATGAGAATGACTCACTGATAAAGGTAACAGGCCATGTGACTAACACAGACAAGAATTAAGGGCAAATATAAGTTATAAGAGTTAATAAGAAGCTTGAGCTAATAGGCCAACAAGTTTATGATTGATGTAGACCTCTGTGTGTTTCTTTGGGACTGAACAGCTGCAGGACAAGGCAGGACAGTAACCTCAGTCAACAGGTTCTGAGTTCCTGTGATGGGTTTGAGTTCTTGAGAAGGGTTCTGAGTTCTTGTGATGGGTTCTGAGTTCCTGTGATGGGTTCTGATGCCCTGTGATGGATTATGAGTTCCTGTAATGGGTTCTGAGTTCCTGCAAAGGGTTCTGAGTTCCTATGATGGCTTGTGAGTTCCATGTAATTGGTTCTGAGTTTCTGTGATAGATTCTGATACCCTGTGATGGGTTCTGATATCCTGTGATGGGTTCTAAGTTTCATGTGATAGGTTCTGATACCCTGTGATGGGTTCTGAGTTCTGAGATTCATATGAATTGTTCTGAGTTCCATGTGATGGGTTCTAAGTTCCATGTAATGAGTTCTGGGTTCCTGTGATGGATTCTGGCTCCCTGTGGTAGCTTCTGAGTTCCTGTGATGGGTTCTGGCTACCTATGATGGGTAGTGAGTTCCATGTGCTAGTTTCTGGTTCCCTGTGATGGGTTCTGAGTTCCATGTAATGGGTTCTGGCTCCCTGTAATTGTTTCTGATTCCTAGTGATGGGTTGTGTCTCTCTGGGATGGGTTCTGGCTCCCTGTGATTGGTTCTGAGTTCCTGTAATGGTTTCTGGATCCCTGTGATTGGTTCTGAGTTCCTGTAATGGTTTCTGGATCCCTGTGATGGGTTCTGTCTCCCTGAAATGGGTTCTGGCTTCATGTGATGGTTTCTGAGTTCCTGTGAAGGGTTCTGGCTACAAGTGATAGGTTCTGAGTTCCTGTGATTGGTTTAGGCTCCCTGTGATGGTTTCTGATTCTCTGTCATGGATTATGGCTCCCTGGGATGGGTTCTGGATTCCTGTGATGGGTTCTGAGTCCCTGTGATGGGTTCTGTGTTTCTGTTATGGGTTCTGGCTCCCTGTGATGGTCTCTGAGTCCCAGTGATGGATTCTGATTTTCTGTGCTGGGTCTGGCTCTCTGTGATGGGTTCAGGCTTCCTATGATGAGTTCTGGCTCCCTGTGCTAGGTTCTGAGTTCCTGTAATGGGTTCTGAGTTCCTGTCATGGCCTTTGAGTCCTTGTGATGGACTCTGATTTTCTGTGATGGGTTCTGGATCCCTATGATGGGTTCTGGCTTCCTGTGATCAATTCTGTTTCCCTGTGATGGGCTCTGTCACTCTATGATGGTTTCTGATTCCATGTGTTGTCTTCTGGCTCCTTGGGATGTGTTCTGACTCCCTGTGATGGGTTCTGAGTTTCTGTGAAGGGTTCTGATTTCCATGTGATGGGTTCTGATATCCTGTGAAGGGTTATGAGTTCATTGTGTTGGATTCTGAGTTCCACATGATGGGTTCTGAGTTCCATTTGATGCTGTCTGATTCCCTCTGAAGAGGTCTGAGTGATTCTTTCTGGTTCTCTGTGATGGGTACTGAGTTCTTTTTTTTTTCTTAAGATTTTTAAAAATTTATTTATACAGTATCCTGCCTATAGGCCAGAAGAGGGCACCAGATCTCATTATAGGTGGTTGTGAGCCACCATTTGGCTGCTGGGAATTGAACTCAGGACCTCCGGAAGAGCAGTCAGTACTCTTAACCACTGAGCCATCTCTCCAGCCCCTGGTACTGAGTTCTTATGATTGGTTCTGGCTCCCTGTGATAAGCTGTGAGTCCCTGTGATGGGTTCTGAGATCTTGTGATGGGTTCTGGTTCCCTGTGGTGGGTTCTGAGTACCTGTGATGGTTTCTGATTCCTTGTGATGTGCTCTGGCTCCCACGGATGTGTTCAGGCTCCCTGTGATGGGCTCTGAGTTCCTCTGATAGATTCTGTGTTCCTTTTATGGATTCTGGCTCCCTGTGATAGGTTCTGAGTTGCTATGATGATTTCTGGCTCCCTATGATGGGTTCTGAGTTTCTGTGAAGTGTTCTGATTTCTGTTGATTGGCTTAGATAACCTGTGAAGGGTTCTGAGTTCCATGTGATTGATTCTGAGTTCCATGTCATGGGTTATGAGTTCCATAGGATATATTCTGAGTTCCTGTGGTGGGTTCTAGCTCCCTATGGTGACACCTGGTTCCCTGTGGTGGGTTCTGAGTTCCTGTAATGGGTTCTGAGTTCCTGTGATGGATTCTGAGTTCCTGTGATGGGCTCTGATTCACTGTGAGGAGGTTCTGGCTCCCTGAGATGGGTTATGATTCTCTGTGATGGGTTTTGAGTTCCTTTGATGGATTCTGAGTTCCTGTGATAGGTTCGGATTCCTGTGATTAGTTCTTATTCCCTATGATGGGTTCTGAGTTCTTGTGATGGGTTCTGATTCCCTGTGATGGGTTCTGGCTCCCTGTGATGGGTTCTGAATTCCTGTGATGGGCTCTGGCTCCCTGTGATAGGTTCTGAGTCGCTATGATGATTTCTGGCTCCCTATGATGGGTTCTGAGTTTCTGTGAAGTGTTCAGATTTCTGTTGATTGGCTTAGATATCCTGTGAAGGGTTCTGAGTTCCATGTGATTGATTCTGAGTTCCAGGTGATGGGTTCTGAGTTCAATTTGATTGTTTCTGGTTTCATGTGATGGGTTCATAGTTCCATGTGATAAGTTCTGAGTTTCATGTGATGTTTTCCTTGTGATGGGTTTGAGTTTCTATGATTCTTTCTGGTTCTTTGTGATGTGTTCTGAGTTACATGTGATGGGTTCTGAGTTCCTGTGATGAGTTCTGAGTTCCATGTCATGGGTTATGAGTTCCATAGGATATAGTCTGAGTTCCTGTGGTGGGTTCTGGCTCCCTATGGTGACACCTGGTTCCCTGTGGTGGGTTCTGAGTTCCTGTAATGGGTTCTGAGTTCCTGTGATGGATTCTGAGTTCCTGTGATGGGCTCTGATTCACTGTGAGGAGGTTCTGGCTCCCTGAGATGGGTTATGATTCTCTGTGATGGGTTCTGAGTTCCTTTGATGGATTCTGAGTTCCTGTGATAGGTTCAGATTCCTGTGATTAGTTCTTATTCCCTGTGATGGGTTCTGAGTTCTTGTGATGGGTTCTGGCTCCCTGTGATGGGTTCTGAATTCCTGTGATGGGTTCTGAGTTCCTGTGATGGTTTCTGAATTTTGGTGGTGGGTTCTGAGTTCCATGTGATGGATTCTGAGTTTCTGTGATGGTTTCTGAGTTCCAGGGATGGGTTCTGATTTCCTGTGATGGGTTCTGGCTTCCTGTGATAGGTTCTATCTCCCTGTGATGGGTTCTGATTCCCTGTGATGGGTTATGGCTCCTGGGATGGGTTCTGGATCCCTGTGATGGGTTCTTAAGTACTGTGATGGATTCTATGTTCCTTTTATAGGTTCTGGCTCCCTGTGATGGGTTCTGAGTTTCTGTTAAGGATTCTGATTTCCATGGGATGGTTTCTGATACCTTGTGGAGGGTTCTGAGTTCCATGGGATGGGTTCTGAGTTCCATTTGATGGTGTGTGATTCCCTCTGAAGGGGTCTGAGTTCCATGTGATGCTTTCTGGTTTTCTGTGATGGGTTCTGAGTTCTTGTGATAGGTTCTGGCTCCCTGTGATGGGCTGTTAGTCCCTGTGATGCATTCTGATTCTCTGTGATGGTTTCCCAATTCCTGTGATTGTTTCTGTCACCTGTGATGGGTTCTGAGTTCCTGTTATGGGTTCTGAGTTCCTTTCATGGGTTTTGATTTCCGTTGATGGGTTCTGATTTCCATCTGAGGGGTTCTGAGTTCTTGTGATGGGTTCTGAGGACCTGTGATGGATTCTGAGTTCCTGTGGAGGTTTCTGGTTCCCTGAGATGGGTTCAGATTCCCTATGATGAGATTTTGGCTCCCTGTGATGAAGATCAGATTCCCTGTGATGGGTACTGATTCCCTGTGATGGGTTTTGTCTCCCTGATGGGTTCTGAGTTCCTGTGATGGTTTCTGGCTTCCCACGATTGTTTCTGAGTTCCTGTGATGGGTTCTGATTCCCTCTGATGGGTTACAACTCCCTGGGATGGGTTCTTGCTTTCTGTGATGGGTTCTGTGTTCCTGTGATGGATTTTGTGTTCCTGTTATGGATTCTGTCTCCCTATGATGGGCTATAAGTCCCTGTGATGAGTTCCATGTGATGGGTTCTGAGTTCTATGTGATGGGTTCTGAGTTCCATTATATGGTTTCTGATTCCCTGTGATGGGTTCTGAGTTCCATGTGATCCCTTCTGGATCCTTGAGATGGATTTGAATTCCTGTGATGCTTTCTGGTTCTCTGTGATGGGTTCTGAGTTACATGTGATGGCTACTGAGTTCCTGTGATGGGATCTGAGTTCCATGTCATGGGTTATGAGTTCCATAGGATATATTCAGTGTTCATGTGATGGGTTCTGGCTCCCTGTGGTGGTACCTGGTTCCCTGTGGTGGATTCTGAGTTCCTGTAATGGGTTCTGAGTTCCTGCATTGGAATCTGAGTTCCTGTGGTGGTTTCTGTTTTCCTGTGATGAGGTTTTGACTGCCTGTAATGGGTTCTGATTCTTTGTGATGGGTTCTGAGTTCTTGTGATCCGTTCTGACTTCCTGGGATAGGTTCTGATTTCCTGTGATGACTTCTGATTCCCTGTGATAAGGTTCTGGCTCCCTGTGATGGTAATGAGTACCTGTGATGGATTCTGCATTCCTGTGATACATTCTGATTCCCTGTAATGGGTTCTGGCTCCCTGTGATGGTTTCTGAGTTCCTGTGATGGTTTCTTTTTTTTAAGTATTTTTTTTATTATTTATTAAGTATACAATGTTCTATCTGCATGTATGCCTGCAGGCCAGAAGAGGGCACCAGACCTCATTACAGATGGTTGTGAGCCACCATGTGGTTGCTGGGAATTGAACTCAGACAGTGCTCTTAACCTCTGCGCCATCTCTCTAGCCCCTCCTGTGATGGTTTCTGGTTCCCTGTGATAGGTTCCTGTGATGAGGTTCTGGCTCTTTGTGATGGAATCTCATTCCCTGTGATGGGTTTTGAGTTCCTGTGGTTTGTTCTGAATTCCTGCCATGGGTTTCCTGTGATGGGTTCTAGGTCCCTGTGATGTGTTCTGATTCCCTGTGAGTATTTCTGAGTTCCTTTGATAGTTTCTGGCTCCCTGCAATGGGTTCTGAGTTCCTGTAATGGGGTCTGAATTCTTGTGATGGGTTCTGAGTTCCTGTGATGGTTTCTGGTTCCCTGTGATGGGTTCCGGCTCCCTGTGATGAGATTCTAGCTTCTTTCGATAGGTTCTGAGTTCCTGTGGTGGGTTCTGAATCCTTGTGATGGGTTCTGGCTCCCTGTTATGGGATCGGAGATCGTTTGATGATTTCTGGCTCTTTTTGATGGTTTCTGAGTTCCTGTGATGGATTCTGAGTTTCATGTGATGGATTCTGAGTTTCTGTGATGGGTTCTGTGTTACTGTGATGGGTTTTGATTCCCTGTGATGGGTTCTGGCTCCCTGTGATAGGTTCTGATTCCCAGTGATGAGATTGAGTTCCAGTGACTGGTTCTGGGTTCCAATGTGGGTTCTGAGTCTCTCTGGTGGGTTTTGATTCCCTGTGATGGGTTCTGAGTTCCATGTGCTGTATTCTGAGTGCCTTGATGGATTCTGAGTTCCTGTAATGGTTTCTGGCTCCCTGTGATGGGTTTTGATTCCCTGTTATTTGGTTCTGGGTTCCTGTGATGGGTTCTGAGTATCTATGATGGGTTATGAGTTCCTGTGATGTGTTCTGATTCCATGTGCTGGGTTCTGGGTTCCTCTAATGGGTTCTGAGTTCCTGTGATGGGTTCTGAATCCCTTTGATGGGTTCTGATTCCCTGTGCTTGGTTCTGAATTCCTGTGAAGTGTTCTGAGTCTCTGTGATGGGTTCTCACTTCCTGTGATGGGATCAGTTTAACTGTGATGGGTTCCTATTATCTGTGATGTGTTCTGAGTTCCTGTGGTGGTTTCTGAGTTCTTGTAATGGGTTCTGGTTCCCTATGATGGGCTCTGAGTCCCTGTGATGGGCTCTGAGTTCCTGGGATGGGTTCTGATTCCCTGTGATGAGGTTCTTGCTCCCTGTGACAGGTTCTGATACCCTGTAATGAAGGTCTGGCTCCTGTGACAGGTTCTGAGTTTCTGTGATGGATTCTGGGTTCCTGTGATGCTTTTTGGTTCCCTGTGATGGGTTCTGATTCCCTGTGATGGGTTCTGCTTCTCTGTGATGTGTTTTGAGTTCCTGTGATCGATTCAGTTTCTCTGTGATGAGGTTTTGACTCCGTGTAATGGATTCAGGTTCCCTGTCATACGATTTTGACTCCCTGTGTTGGGTTCTGATTTTTTGTGATGGGTTCTGAGTTCCTGTAATGGATTCTGAATTCCTGTGATGAATTCTGAATCCCTGTGATGGATTCTGGCTTTCTGCAATGGATTCTGGTTCCCTGTGATGGGTTCTGATTCCCTGCAATGGGTTCTGAGTTCCTGTAATGTGTTCTTATTCCCTGTGATAAGGTTCTGGCTCCCTGTGATAGTTATGAGTTCCTGTGATGGGTTCTGAGTTCCATGTGATGGATTCTGTGTTCCTGTGATATATTCTGATTCCCTGAAATGGGTTCTGGCACCCTTTGATGAAGTTATGGCTCCCTTTGATGGTTTCAGAGTTCCTATGATGGGTTCTGATTCCCTGTGATGGGTTCTGACTTCCTTTGATAGTTTCTGGCTCCCTGAAGGGTTCCTACTTCTTGTCATGTGTTCTGAGTTCCTGTGATGGATGCTGAGTTCCTGTGATGGTTTCTGGTTCCTTGTAATAGGCTTTGATTCCTGTGATGAGGTTCTGGCTCCCTGTGATAGGATCTCATTCCCTGTGATGAGTTCTGAGTTCCTGAGGTTTGTTCTGAATTCCTTTCATGGTTTCTGATTTCCTGTGATGGGTTCCAGGTCCCTATGATATGTTCTGATTCTCTGTGAGGGGCTATGAGTTCCTGTGATAGGTTCTGAGTCTCTGAGGTGGGTTTTGTTTCCCTGTGATGGGTTCTGAGTTCTTGTGATGGGTTCAGGTTACTGAAAGACTCTAAATGCATTTCTGAGGCCTCTCAGTTCTAAAGGCATTTCTGAGGCCTCTCAGTTTTACACACCTCTCTCCTGGAGACGTGACAGTCATCCACACACGAATGTTGGGAACTTTCCATCATCTCCCTGAGTCTTTGTAAATGTTCTATTGAATAGGGGCAAAATAACCCTTAGGTGTTAACTCAGTTCCTAGTGTTTTGACTCAGTCCCTGGGAAAGGGGCAAAGTGACCCACAGATGCTCCCCCTTTCCTCACCCAATCACGCAGCTATTCTCCTGCCCTGGCACAGACCAATCACTGCTAGTAGCTCTTTGAATAAGCCAATCCAATTAGTTGGAAAACAACCCTCAGGCTCCTCCCTTGTTTCTATGGCTTTTTGCTTTAAAAGATGGGCTCTAACAACTATTGATGTCCTTCTCATCCTGAAGCTGAGGGACCCTGTCATGACAGAATAAAAATCCTCTTGCTTTTGCATCGACTATGGTGTCTGGGTGGTGTCTTGAGGCAACTCTTCCCTAGAGCTTGGACTCCTAGTCCAACATTACCTGTGATGGGTTCTGTCTCCCTGTGATGCATTCTGAGTTCCTTTGATAGTTTCTGGCTCCCTGCAATGGGTTCCAAATTCCTGTAATGGATTCTGAGTTCTTGTGATGGATTCTGAGTTCCTGCAATGGTTTCTGGTTCCCTGTGATGGGTTCTGGCTCCCTGTGATGAAGTTCTGGCTCCCTGTGGTGAGACTATGGCTTCTTTTGATAGGTTCTGAGTTCCTGTGGTTGGCTCTGAATCCCTGTGATGTGTTCTGGATCCCTGTTATGGCATCAGAGATCCTTTGATGGTTTCTGGTCCTTTTTTGATGGTTTCTGAGGTCCTGTGATGGATTCTGGGTTCCAAGTGATGGATTCTGAGTTCCTGTGATGGGTTTTGATTCCCTGTGATGGGTTCTGGCTCCCTGTGATGGGTTCTGATTCCCTGTGATGGGTTCTGAGTTCCAGTGATTGGTTCTGGGTTCCTGTGAAGGGTTCTGAGTTCCTATGATGGGTTCTGAATTCCATGTGCTGGATTCTGAGTGCCTGTGTGATGGGATATCATTCCCTGTGATGGATTCTGAGTTTCTGTGATTGGTTCTGAATTCCTGTGATGGGTTTTGATTTCCTGTGATGGGTTCTGAGTCCCTGTGATGTGTTCTGATTCCTTCTGATGGGTTCTTAGTTCCTGTGATGGGTTCTGAGACTCTATGTTGGGTTTTGATTCCCTGTGATAAGGTTCTGGCTCCCTGTGATGGGTTCTGGGTTCCTGTGATGGGTTCTGAGTTCCTTTGATAGTTTCTGGCTCCCTGCGATGTGTTCTGAGTTCCTGTAATGGATTCTGAGTTCTTGTGATGGATTCTGAGCTCCTGTGTTTGTATCTGAATTTTTGTGATGGGATCTGATTTCTTGTGATGGGTTCTGAGTCCCTGTAATGTGTTTTGATTCCCTGTGATGGATTCTGAGTGCTTGTGATGGGTTCAGGTTACCTGTGATGAGTTCTAGCCTCCTTTGATGGGTTCTGAGTTCCTAAGATGACTGACTTCTAGCTTCAGCTTAAAAAACGCAATGACCCCATGTGGTTCCTGCCTTCACACTCTCTTGTTGGGAGGCTGTTCTTTCCTACCAGCTAGAGCTTGAGACCAAATTGACCAAAAGGTCAAAGGTCAGCTTTCCTTATGAAACACCTTCTTTCCTAAACTGCCCTCCCCTCCCCACATGCCTTTCCTTGAAGATGAAGAGGCAGAGGCAGGTGGATCTCTGTGAGTTTGAGGCCAGCCTTGTCTACACAGTGAGTTCCAGGACAGGCTCCAAAGCTACACAGAGAAATCCTGTCTCAAAAAACAAAACAAACAACAAAAAATTGAAATATTCATAGAGCCTTTTCCACAGGGAAAGGGCCATGGTAGGCAGGGAATAAAGAGGGGTGGCTGGCGATTCTCTCCTCCTGTTCTTCCTCTCCCTCATTAGCACTGTGGCCAGCACCATCACTGTCTGTGCCACTTGCCTCGGGCACAGGTGTGCTAGATTGCTCTTAGATTTATTTCTCCCCAGAGATGGATTAATAACAGATTAATTTCAACCCTGCAATTCTGGTCCCAGTGAGTAACACCTACTAACAAGGTTCCCTTTAATCAACACAGACAGGCATGTCATTAGATACACCTCAGTGAGCTTGTTAAGGACAAGTAGGACGGCTAAACTAGACAAATGTCTTAATCTTACATATTTTAAATGTGTCTTATTAACATATATTAATTATGTATAATAGTAAGGTTCGTTATGATTTATTACATGTACAGAGTGTGTTTCAGTCATATTTAGCTCACCCCTGTGTTTCTCTCCTGTTAACCCCCATCCTTTACTCCTCACTCAACATTCGTGTCCTTTGGGTGTGTGCAACGACTCAGTGAGTTTCATTTGGGTTATTTCCAGGATGTGGGTACCTTACCTGTAGATACACGCTGAAGAAAACAATTCTTGCTCCCCCATCAACATTAACTATGAATAAATCCTCAGGGAGGGGTGTGCCTCAGAAGCCCCTCCCTCCTGCATGATAGGGTACTGAAGGCCTCAATCTTTTGCAGAACCTGGGTAGACACTCACAGCTGCTAGCACTCAAGAAACACAACACACTTAGAAATCAGTACCCACACTGCTCCTCACTCCTTCCTCAGGCTCCTAGTTCTTTATGCCCCTTGGTTCACAGTGCTCCCCGAACCTTAGAAAAGTTGATATAGAGGCCACGCGACAGCTGTGCACTCAGCAGCCATTTCTCTTCAGCACCTTGACCAGCTGAGTGTCTGTGCTAACCAGTAAGCAGTCTGAAAAAGAAATTTCTGGAACCAGAGCTGATGGGCACATTACTGTGAAGGCAGAAACACAGTTTGGAAAACAATTCCACAGGCACATTATGTCCATTTATTATGACAATGGCAGTGGCTTCTCACTAGGATCTCCAATCTCCCCAGCCATGGGCTTTTGACTAGGTTTACAGTACCAAACAGGAATCACTCTTGTGGAGTGGGCATCAAATTCATTCAGAAATGGTGTCTCCATAACAGACCCACCACTTTTGTGTTAATTCTCTCTCTCTCTCTCTCTTTCAAGGAATCTTTCCCTGCTCACAGGCCCCTTTCTGGTTTCCTGGGCTCTATGCACATGCTACCTCAACATAAATGCACATATAAGTTAGAATGGTTTCCACATGAGAAAGAATATGTAGTTGTTGTGTCTTTCTGAGCATGAGTTACCTCAAAGTATTTTCCAGTTCCATCTTGGAAATTATGCAAATTTCCTTTCCTTCACAGCTCCATAAAAATCTACATTTTCATTATCCATTCATTGGTTGATTGACATCTCGGCGATTTGCATACCATTGCTATTGGGACGAGCATTCATTGGTTGATTGACATCTCGGCGATTTGCATACCATTGCTATTGGGACGAGCATTCATTGGTTGATTGACATCTCGGCGATTTGCATACCATTGCTATTGGGACGAGAGTAGCAGCAAATACGGCTGTGCAAGTATCTCCAGCAGGATATGGAGCCCTTTGAGTGTATGCCTAGGGTGGGAGAGTTGGGTCACTTTTGAGTTCTATTTTTCATTGTTGTTTGTTTTGTTTTAATTGTGTGTAGGTGTGTGCCTGCATGTGGGTATGTACACATGAGTGCAGATGGTCTCAGAGCCCAGAGGCATTGAATCCCTGGAGCTGCCTATTGTGGGTGCTGGGAACCAAACCCCAGTCCTCTGGAGAAGCTCTTAACTTCTGAGTTATCGCTCCAGTCAAACTCTTATCTACCTGCCTCTTCCTCCCGAGGGCTGGGACTAAAGCTGTGTGCTGCCATGAATTTTTTTTTTTTTCTTGATGACAGTCTTCCTACCTGGGTTGAGATGGAATCTCAAAATAGTTTTAATTTACTTTCCGATAGCTAATGATGTTAAACACCATGAAACTATTTATATCAAGTTGTGTTTCTTCTTTGGAGGATTCTCTGTTCAGTTCCATTAATTTTTGTGTATGTGCATATATGTGTCTGTCTGAGTAAACACCGTGTGTGTGTGTGTGTGTGTGTGTGTGTGTGTGTGTGTGTGTGTGTGTGTGTCCATGGAAGTCAGTTCAGGGGATCAAATCCCTTGGAGATTGAGTTACAAGTGCTTGTGAGCTGCTCACTGTGGCTGCTACAAACCCAGCCAGGTTCCTCTGGAAGAGCAGTTAAGTGCTCTCAATCACTAAGCCATCTCTCCAGCCTCAACTTAGTCTACTTCTTGGCTGGCTTATTTGTTTTCTTGTTTTGTTTTGTTTTTTGAGGGTTTTTTGTTGTTGTTTATTCTTTTAGATATTAACCCTTTGTAAAATGATTTTTGACAATTCTGTAGGCTGTCCCTCCACGCCAGTAACAATTTTCTTTGTTATACAGAAGGTTTTCCGTTTCCCAAGGTCTCATCTGTCAGTTGTCAGCCTCATTTCTGACTGCAGGAGTTATATCAGAAGACTGGAGCGAGAGCTTGCAAAGTCTTTCTGCCTTTTTCCTCAAGCAGTTTTGGGATTTCAAGCCTTAAGATCTTTGCTCCATTTGAAGTTTATTTATTCGTGTGTGTGTGTGTGTGTGTGTGTGTGTGTGTGTGTGTCCAGGGGGAGAGAGACGGATCTAGTTTGATTATTCTACATGGAGGTACCCAGGTTTTGTGGCACCATCTTTTGGAGAGGCTGTTTTTTCTCCAATGTAGCTTTTGTCAAAAATTAGGAGGTCATAATTGTGTGGGCTTCTCTCTGGGCCCTCTGTTCCATTGATCTACCATCCTTTCTTCTTTTCTTTTCTTTCTTTTTTTTTTTTTTTTTTTTTTTTTTTTTTTTTTTTTTTTTTTTTTTTTTTTTGATTTCTTTGAGACACAGTTTTTCTTTGTAGCCTTGGCTGTCCTGGAACTCATTCTGTAGACCAGGCTGGCCCTGAACTCACAAAGATCCACCTGTCTTTGCCTCCCAAGTGCTGGGATTAAAGGCATGTGCTACCAATGCCTATGGTTGTTTTTTTTTACTCTTTGGGGGCCAGCTCCCAAATAAATACATGGAGACTTATTCTTATTTATGAATGTCCGGCCTTAGCTTGTCCTGTTTCTAGCCAGCTTTTCTTAATTTAAATTATCCCATTTCTCTTTAACTACATTTTGCCTCTGGGCTTTTTACCTTTCTTTATCCTATATATCTTTCTTTCCTTCTTACTCCGAGGCTGGGTGTCTGCCCCTGGTGTCCTCCTCTCCTTTTCTCACTCCTTGCTCTTCTTTTTTTGAACCTAGATTTATCCTCCTATTTATTCTCTCTGCCTGCCAGTCCCGCCTATTCTTTCTCCTGCCTAGCTCTTGGCCATTCAATTCTTTATTATGCCAATCAAGTGTTTAAGGCAAAGTAACACAGCTTTACAGAGTTAAACAAATGCAACATAAAAGAATGCAACACATCTTTGCATCATTAAACAAATATTCTACAGCATAAAAGAATGTAACAAATATTAGACTAATATTCTGCAACAACTGCCCAGCAGTTTTGTTTTTGTGTTTGGCCAGCCCTGTGCTATTGTGATGACTATGCCTCAGTAGTCTAACTTAAAGCTAAGCATGGTGGTACCCCCAGCACTACCTGTTTAGCTCAGGTTGCTTTGGATGCCTGGGTCTCTTTTGTGCTTCCATATGAATTTTGTTCCTCTCTATTTCTGTGCAGAGGAGTGTTGGAACTTTGATGGGGATTATATTGAATTGTAGGTTGCTTTTGTAAAGAAAATAATTTTTATGGTGTTGGTCCCTCTCATCCATGAGTGTGGAAGGCCTTTCCATCTACTGGTGTCTTCCTCAGTTTCCTTCTTCAGTGTTTTAAAGTTTGTGCCATAGACATTTTAGAAGATAGGTCCTTGTTGGGTGGTGGCGCACGCCTTTAATTCCAGCACTTGGGAGGCAGAGGCAGGTGGATCTCTGTGTGTGCAGGGCCAGCCTGGTCTACAGAGTGGGTTTCAGGCCAGCCAGGGCTACACAGAGAAACCCTATCTCAAAAATCAAAAACAAAAAAAGGGATATGTCTTTAATGATTTTCTCAATTTCATTGGTAGCTATTGAAAGATCTTTTTATCTCTAATTTTATTGCTGTATTGGGGTTAATCTGTGACTTTATATCTAGTAGTATTTGTTTTATGAAATTGGGTATGTTTGTGATAGGTGCATGTATACTGAGGACTGCAATGTCCTCCTGATGGATTGTCCCCTTAACAGCATGCAGTGACTCCTTCATCTCTTCTGATTAGTTTTATTTGAAGTCTATTTTATCAGATAATTAGAATAGTGATGCCTGTATGTTTCCCAGTACTATTTGCTGGAATATTTGTTTTGTTGAGCCAGGGTCTCACTATAATCCTGACTGGCCTGGAACTTGCTATGTAGACCAGACTGGTCTTGGACTCATAGAGATCTACCTGCCTCTGCCTCCTGAGTACTGAAATTAAAGGTGTGTGCTAAACATTCACCTTAGAAATATTTTTTTTTACCATCCTTTCACCATAAGATAGTGTTTGTGATGGCTATTCTTGGCTATGAACTTGGCTATATCTGGAATGAACTAAAACCCAAGCTGCTGGGTACACTTGTGAGGGACAGTTTTTCCTTCTTGATTGACTCATTTGAAGTATGAAGACACACCCTAAATCTGGATCCTTTGAGGTGGGAAGACCCACCTTAAATTTGCGACACATCTGCCTATATAAAGAACATGGAAGAAGGAAGACCTTGCTCTTTCCCTTCTTGCCTCACTCACACTAGCGAGTCCATTCCTTCACTAGCATTGGAACCTACTTTTTTGGGATTAGGGTGTATACGTAAGATCAGCTGAGACATTCAGACTCATGGATAGGACCAGTGGATCCTTAGATTTTCCGTCTGGAGAGTACCAACCGCAGAAACAAAGGAACAATTCCACCCAAACTTGGCTTGGTGAACTGAGTTTACCTGGGGTTATTGCAGAAGCATGGTAACTCACGGGCAGTTATACCACTGAAGAAACACATCTCTCTTTCCTAGCAACTGTTAACTATATATCCATGGGGAGGGCGAAAGCCATGAGTCCTCCCCTCCCAGAAACCTGTACAATCATCTGGGGAGGGCTGGAGCTTAGCCCCTCCTTAACTGTCGAAGTCTTGGCGAGGGTGAGATCTCATGAGCTCTTCTTCTTAATGACTGTTAGCTGTCTGTAAATCCTTAAGAATGGAAGGGAAAGCTAACAAACCCAATCCTGTGCCGATCTCCTGCAGCCAATCAGAGCGGCTGACGACTGAGGAGGGCCCTTTCTCTCACACAGTGGGCACATCTTTCCTGGCACAATTACTGGTGAAGTGTACAGAATCCAGAGCTGAGCAGAGCTGTTGGTGGCATTCTTCCTCAGCAGCTGGCACCGTGCCCTCTGGCACCACAAGAGCTAGCCAGGGAGGGGAGGGGTTTCCAACGCAGTCAGGCCCAGCTGATGGCTCTGTGTTCTTCAGTCACACATGTGACATCTTCAGCTGTAGGGTCCTATTGCTTAATTCTGGAATGCAAGAAGCAAAAGCGTCAATAGGCCTCTGTCATTTCAGGAGCTTCTGAGGTCTCTGCGGCCAACAACTCATAGGGAGGTAACCCACTCCCGGCCCTGGGGTTTTCATTTAATACCTTATGGCTTTGGGCCATGCCTTTTCTCACTTACTTCCAGATGAATTTCCAAATCTGTAAGACACTCAGAGGCACAGCTCACGCAATGAAAACTTTACCGGAGGTAGGCAGGGTCTCTGAAGGCCTACCCCCTACCACTTGGTCTCAGGAGTGAGTGGCTAGGGAGACACTAAAGAGAAATGTTAGCAAGGCACATGAGAAGATTCAATTGCTTGCATTGTTTTGTCAAAAGGTCAGCGTTGGGTATAGTAGTGGGAATAGGAGGTACTGACTTAGCTTGCCCTCTACCATAGTCCAGAGTCAGTATCCATGAGCCCTTCTGCCTCCTCATCCTGGGCTGCTGCCACTGCATCTCCCCCAACTCTAGAAGCTTTGGTGTAACTATGCTATTCATAAGCTGATGAGTCTAGGGCCAAGGGAGAGGTTTCTGGGACAGAGCTGCAGCTGGCTGCCTCCTATAGATTGGCCACTACTGGGCTGAGAAGGTGTCATAGTTGGAGTTTCTGTTGCTGTGAAGAAACACCATGACCATGGCAACTCTTACAAAGAAAACATCTAATTGAGGGGGTGGCTTACAGTTCAGAGGTTCAGTTCATTATCATCATGGCAAGGAGCATGGCAGCCTGAAGGCAGACGCCGTGCTGGAGCTGAGACTCCTACATCTTGCAGGCAACAGGAAGTCAACTGTTTTCCTGGGTGTGGCTTGAGCATATGAGACCTCAAAGCCCGCCTCCACACTGTTCCTCTAAAAAAGACCACACCCACTCCAGCAAAGCCACACCTCCTGAGAGTGCCACTCCCTTTGGGGGCCGTTTTCTCTCAAACCACCTTGGGAGGCAGAAGGCTGGGCCACCAGTTTCCATCCTCACTATACTTTCTTGCAGAAGAGAAATGACTTAGCTTGCTCAGGGTGGGCTGGGGACAAGTGTGGCCTTTTGTCCTTTCACTGCCCTCCGTTTGACCTCCACTGAACTTCTGTTGGGTGTAGTCTTCTAGAAGCTCATAAGCAATGAATTTGGCTCAATCTTTTTTTTTTCTCCTTAGAAACTCCAGCTCAACACAAATCTTCCCACATTTGCCTTCACGTTACACAGATAGATCCTTTGTCTGCTCTTTCTTTTCCCAACACCACTTTGTCTGTTTTTATATGAACCTGACTTACGTGCCTCTGTAAACCATTCTGAACTGATGAGCCTCTGTTACCTGAATGATCCTCTTCTACCATGAAACTCAGCAACGCCACTAAAGCCCCACATCAGTCCTGAGGTCCCTGGTCTTAAACTCTGGTTCGGCACAGTGAACTGGGCATCAGACACACCCTCTCTCGTGCGCAGTTCACTCGGTAATGCCTATGCTTCCTGTGTTTTCCTCCAGGCCCTGATGCTCACAGGGACCACGGCTGACAATACCTGCTATACTTCATGCCCGTATGCACCAGTCCAGAGTGATTGATTTTCCTCATATCGCCCCAGATTATTCAGCCTTTGTCTTAAAGAGGAATGGGTGGTTATATAACTCAGTTTCTCCATTTGCTCAGCTTTCAGACTGATCCCATTTGCCCCATATCCCACAGTCACACGGCCACACTGTGAGAAGGTTTCCCATCTGTTGTTTAGAAGTCTCTTCCCAATTCAAATCATCCAAAGGCAAAATATTCCCTGATCATCGTCGTTCCCTGTATAGGACCATTAGTAAGGCCCCCTTCTGCGTGTTATGGAATGGACTTTCCTTTCCTCTGTATTAAAGGCTAGCTTCTATAATTTACTCATTCCCTCCCTCTTCATTGTCTAATTCTTCCTGAGTTCCAGGTTTGGGGATTCCAGGAAGGGCTGTTTAGCAATAGTTTAATTTGTACTCTTTTCTTTTCCCCTGCCTTCCACGAGAAAGAGCAAGCCAGGACCTCCAGGTGGTGAGTTCCCCACCATCGCCAGCCCCTTTCCTGCTAATTTAGAGCTAGTGCAGAAGGTAGTATCCACGTGTCCCTCCTTCCTCATGCATGCTCTTTCTGGGCAGAGAAATTGCATGTCTTACAGCCCAGAGCCACGTGGCCAATGCCACAGCCTGCTGACCATCCCATCCCATCCACACCACTTTCAGATTGTAATATAGTCTCTGGTTTGTGCACCACCGCACATGCATGTGTAGAACCCGTTCATCAGAAAGGTCTGTTACCACATACCACACAGAGGACGACAACCACCCCAGGGTTCATCAGGAAGACCCCACTGCATACCACACAGAGGATGACAACCACCCCAGGGTTCATCAGGAAGACCCCACTGCATACCACACAGAGGATAACACCCACACCAGGGTTCACATGGCAGCTTTAGTTGTACATCTTCACACACTGTAGACAGTGCAACTGTCACTGCAGCAAGAAGGCACGACAGTCTGCACCACACGGAGGACAACATATTGGGATTATGTCCCATGAACGCTGAGCCCTCAAACAGCTTTGCTTCAGCCACGTCTCGTCACTCAGAGAAGAGACCATGCAAGGGCTCCTCTTGGACTCATCTTAGGTTATGTCAGGTCCCTTTCTCAGGCTCCAAGTGTGTGAACTTTCCTAAGGAGACCTGAGCAACATCTGCTCACCCCAGAGCGACAGGAACAAAGAAATGACTTCAGACCAACATGGTCTGGTGAACTGACTCTCTTACAGGAGCATGGGAAACTTATGGGTAGTTATAGCAATGAAGGAAAAACTTCTCTTCCAGCAACTTCTGGGTGGTGGTGGTGGTGCCCACCTCTAATCTTAGCACTTGGGAAGCCAAGGCAGACAGATCTCTACAAGTCTGAGGCCAGCCTGGTCTGTAGAGTGAGTTCCAGGATAGCCAGGGCTACACAGAAAAGGCCATTCTCAAAAAAAAAAAATAAATTAAATTAAAAAAAAGCAACAATAAAACTGTCTACAAACCCTCAGGGAGGGGAGGAGTCTTGTGAGCCTTTCACTGGATGACCCCTTGGGGAGGGGAGGAGTCTTGTGAGCCTTTCACTGGATGACCCCTTGGGGAGGGGAGGAGTCTTGTGAGCCTTTCACTGGATGACCCCTTGGGGAGGGGAGACCTCATGAGCTCCTCCCCACTTTCACAACAGAGAGGGAACAACCCTGTGCAGGCATCTCTTTCCAACGTCACAGCCGTTGACAGTTCAGGAGTGCAATGACTACCTCACACCTGGAGGGCAGTGTTCCATAACACACTCCACATGTGGGCAGTGCCCCTCATGGGCTGGGGCCCCTAGGTGATGTAGAAAAGAGAAAGCGAGCTGAGCGCCAGCATTCCCCACTCCCTCCCTCCCTTCTCCGCGCTCTCTCTGCTTCCCAGCTGTGGACACAATGAAACCAATGTCTCACCCTCCTAACGCCATGCCTTCCCGCCATTGTAGAGTGTTCCCTAGACTGCGAGTCACATTAAGTCCCACCTCCCCCTTATGTTCCTTTAGTCAGGTATCTTGACACACTGACAACACTTGTACCCAACACCCTGTGTCTGTGCATCACTGCACACCGTATTTCCAGAGGCTTTCGGCCCAGCCTGTGATCATGAAGGTGGCGTCTGAGAGCCTGTCTTCAAGGAGCCACCATCACCAAGGGCTAGCCTGTTTCGCCTGGCCTCAGACTCCTTCCACCTCAGCATCCCAAGTACCATGCCTAACTCTGTGCTTGGGTTGCTTAGAAATGTTAAATGGCCTTAATTTACCACTCAGTTCGAAAACTTCCAGGGGAAAACAGTTACGAAGCCGAGCCCCAGTGGCTGAACACATCCTACCTCTTCTTAATGTCTTATTGCCATCAAGCCCCATGTGTTTAAGGGTTGTCGTCAAATCAAAGGTCAGTTAATTATGCAGTCACAGAAACTCAGGATTTTTTTACCTTTACCCATTGCAGTTCAGGGAAGCAGATAGTGCTCTTGATTGTGCAATAAAAATAAGATATTGGAGTGAAATTATAGTTCTCTGAGGTTAATTTGGAGGTGTGGTTTTAAAATTGTGTTTCTAGGGTGTGGACCTGGGTTTGAATGGCTTGGGTTGTCACAGCACTGACCCCAGCATGAGGTCTGTGCTGTTTGCCTGTATTTTCTCCACAACAGCCCCCATTTGAACTTGGGGTTCCAACTGAGCCCTCAATTGCTGTTCGATGCCCTCTGGGCACTTGAACTTTGGTTAGTATTTTGCTCTGAGCTTCTTGGCGGGTTGTGCTATAAAAAGCATCGGCCATTATTTCTCTCCTGTGTGGGACTTCCCCTTCAGCTTATTCCATTCATTCTGTTCATATTCTCTCAGCACAAACGCGCTCAATGGAGGCTTCCGGCTGACATCCAGTCCTCTCCAATCTGACTAAAGGCTCACCTACAGAAACAAAGTCTTATACCACTGAGGGCTGCTGGGTATTGTCAGGAAGGTAGTTGCTGTGACCCAGCGCCTCAGAAAACTACCCCCGGTTGCTTTCTTTATCTCAGCGGAGCCAGGAATTAAGGTTCAAATATGAAACCCATTTCAACAGAGCAGAGACGTGCTTAACTTAAATGGAACGTGTGTGCCAGTGTTTAGTCAGCTCTGAGTTTTCGAGAATTTGTAGGTAATGACTTCATTGCAGATTAAAGTCTAGGGAATGGTCGGGTGCAAGCAGCTGCCAGGAAGTCTGCGGGGGTCTTACCCCTCGCGCTGGCATGCATGCTCAGTCAGCCCCGCTGGCACAGACCGCCATGCACATGCGCATTAGATAGGAGAGCTGCTTCCTGGAAGCAAAGGGCAAATTCCTCTCAGCATTCCTCGTGGTGTGAGGAATGGCTTCTCCAAAGGAAGGAATCGGAATCCTCTGACCAGCTCACTTCACCCAAGGTCTCAATTTCCTGACAGTCTGCAAGTTTTTCAGTGACACTTTCTGCAGTTGTATGAACTGAGGAAGCCAGGTGCTCCCGGAAGCTGTGAACACCACGCTGTGGGGACTCCTGCCCAAAGAGCCAATGCCCTGAACTGCTGAGGTGTGCACTATTTTATTTTAATTATTGATCTTTTAAAACAGGGTCTATCTACATAACCTAGGCTGGCCTTGAACTCACTCTCCACAGTCAAGAGATTACAGGCCTGCCAGGTGGTGGTGGTTTGTGCCTTTAATCCCAGCACTCAGGAGGTAGAGGCAGGTGGATCTCTGTGAGTTCGAGGCCAGTCTGGTCTACAGAGAGAGTACCAGGATAGGCTCCAAAGCTACACAGAGAAACCCTGTCTCAGAAAACAAAAACAAAATAACAACAACAACAACAAAAAGAAATTACAGGCTTACATCATCAGGCTTGGATCCCTCTCAGTAAAGGAGCACAGGGCAAGCACAGAGCTTGCTTGACTGGGATCAATTCAGGTAACTATATGATGAATGCAAACCAAACCTACCAAGAAAGAAAGAAAAATAGAAGGTAGAAAGGGAGGGAGGAAGTGATGCAATGCTACGGCCTCCCAACAGGTCAGATCATCTGCCTATTTCTAGTCTAACCTGTGAGTCCTGTTTCTTCTCTCTGCATATAGTATTGAGGAAGACTCTGGTTATCCCTGAATGAGAACCCCAAATTTCAAATCCTCCACAACAGTGTTCTACTCTTGCCAAACAAAATACTTGTCAGGCCTTAAAATGGCTTAAAATTAATTCCCCAGCTGCAGCTGTGATGGTTGAGTTGGTGGCGTTCCTTGCTAAGGCTTGGGAAATTCCAAAGTCCCCAGATTCTTTTAGCTTTCCTTGGCATGTACTGCTTGTAGGATAAAGCCTAATGGTTTTATTTTTTTAAAAAAAAATATTCAAAAGCTACAGGATATTTGTTGTAACTGTGTCTTACTCTAAAACCACCAAGACTGCCTCTTTTTAGAGGTTGTGCTCCTGAGTCCTAAGAACACGGAGCTCTGGGAGGTAACTGGCAGTACATGGGGCCATCTCCTTCTGGACAATTCCACTTCCCTCTTCAGATTTGGTGCTAATCATCTAATTCATAAGACTGGACATTCTGGAAGGTTTCTACCCTCCCTTCTAGAATGTTCTTTCCACTCTTGGCACTAAGCTCGGGTGAAAGGTTTACTCAACACCTACTCTCCCCAGGGGCTTCACACATTACCTCACCTGATTCTCTTGGCACTAGAGATAGTCATGGGCCTCTGCTTTACCAATGAGAAAAATACAGCCCTAAAAGTTAAGAAACTTGGTCAAGGTTCCACCACTGGCTGGCTATGTTGGCTTCCAAGCTTGGTGGGGGTGGGCGATGTCTTTCCAGACACACACACACCCCGCTGCTTCCCAGACTAAAGGTTGTGAACCTGCCATCCAAGGTCAGGAAGGGCTCTTCTTGGAAAGGGTGGCAGCAGGAGGAAATGTTTTAAGGTCAGATAAATGAGACTTTTTTCTTTTGAGAAAAGAGGGGATTATCACAAGCAAAGCCCACACATATGGAAGCCAAGGTTGTGCTGTACCCACGAATTTCAGTATTAAGGAAGCTGGAGCAGGAGGGTTACCCTATGTGTGGGGCTAGCCTGGGCTACAGAGTAATACTCTTGTCTCAAAACTGCAAAACCAAACACAAACAAACAAACAGAAACCCATAGGGAAAATAAAACTTTAACACAGAATTCCTGGGTAACTGACCTAACCACGAACGCGATTGCCTGATCAACCCTTCGAGGTGAAAATCGTCTCTGCAGTGCTCTTCACTGCAGCAAGGTGAGGCTTCCCGCCAATACCCCAGGGATTCATTTCTAGCCCTGTTCAAGAAGAGGAGGTTCCAGCATAGCTTTACAGCAGATCCTGGCTGGAGGCGGGGCCCCAGGGGAGCAGTGGCACCCACAGTATCTCTGTCATAGCTCCCCTCAAACCTGGTGGCACAAACACATGGCTGGCAGCAGCAGGCTGGCAGAGGGGAAGGCCCACTCACACCTGCTAGGCTTCCTAGTGTCTCCACTGTTCTTCTCTTTGTTTACTCTGGTTGCTTGGCCTACAGCCCTGCAGAAGGTGCCGCCTCCCACTTCCTCTCCTTCTGTGCGCCCAAGAAGTCAGCTCCTTCCTGTCTCTGCTGCTTTCCCCAGACAAGGATACAGGAGATCAATTGAGTTTGAGGGATGGAGGAACCTAAAAACCTAGAAGGGAAAATAACATTCCAGGAAACATGCTGGCGACCTTCAGCTGGGTCTGGCATCCACTAACACCAGCTGGGCAGGTGTCTTAGTCTGTTTTGTATGTGTGGGAAGTTTTTTTTTTCTGTGCATGTGTGTGTGAGCATATTGTATGTCGTGTGTGCAGGTGCCTGCAGAGGTGACAGGAAGGTACTGGATCCACAGGGCTGGAGTAAGCAGCCATAATCAACGAGCCATTTCTCTAGCCTCCCGAATGTGTTCTTCCACATAATACTAGAGCCTGGATAATTTAAAGAAATTTATTTTTCACAAGAGTCTTGAAAATCCGAAATCAAAGTGCCAGCATCTGCCCAGAGCCTCTTGTTGCATCTGCGGTGGTGAAAGGGAATTGCAGTAGCCTGCTGTGCTTGACCTAAGCTAGAGGGAAGAAAACAACGTCAACCGAGGAATTGTGTGCATCAGATTAGCCTGTAGGCACCTCTGTGAGGACGTGTTTTCCTTCATTCCTTCCTTCCTTTTTTCTTTCCTTCTTCCTCTCTTTATTTATGTATTTACTGTGTATAGGTGTTTCGCCTGTGAGTATGTGCACCATCTGTGTGCCTGGTGTCGGTAAAGGTGAGAAGAAGGGCACCTGATCTCCTGGGGCTGGAGTTACAGATGATTGTGAGCCACCATATGGGTGCTGGGAGCAGAACCTGGATTCTCTGCAAGAGCAGTCAGTGCTCTTAACCACTGAGCCATCTCTCCAGCCTTGCGGGCAATTTCCTTCCTTAATGATTGATGTGGGAAAACCCAGTCACCCCTGAGTGCAGGGTCCTAGCCATCCAGAGCAAGCCAGTAGCAGTGTTCCTCCCCGGCCTCTGCTTCAGTTCCTGCCCTGATTTCCCTCCATCATGGACTGTTAACTGTAAAATGAAGTACACCTTTTCCTCCCCAAGTGGCTTTTGCTCATCATAACAAAAGAAATCGAATTAATTCACTTCTAGATACCAGAGTCCCTTCCCTTCTCATTGAGCCCATCAAGGGATTTTGCCCTCATTTCCTTATCTAACCCTAATTGGTTCCAAAGGCCCAGCCTCTAAAGCCCATCAGCAAATACTTTGGGGAGTAGGTTTCCAGCACACGAGCTTTAGTGGGGGATGCATCCAATCATAGCAACAGGGACCCTGGGGTTTGACTGTCACGGGCTCCACCACTGCCCCAGAAAGCTCACTGGACTCTCACTCACTGAAGTCGTAGAGTGGTGGTCTAGCAGATCAGCCTGGATTGGCATCTGGTTTGTGTGTCTCGGTTCATCAGTATAGTGTTTCTCACAGGGAAAAGTGTTTTCTTTTTCTTTTTGCAAACCTGTAGGCTAAGCATTTGTCCATTAGTATGGGTTCAATCACTGGGCACATCCTGGGCTATTCGGTAATGTGGGTGGGGTGGGGAATGCTAGAGAAACAAGAGTCATTGATATCCCCTTCCTGTTCCCCGGCCTTCCCCCACATTGTGTTGATCTTGTCTCAATGACTCTCCCTCCCATTCACAGTTTCTCCACGCCTGCTGCCATTGCTCTGGAGCAGAGGTGGGCAGATTTTTCATGTGAAGGACAGATAACAAATATTTAGGCTTTTATAAGCCATATGGAGTGTGCTGCAATTGCGCTGCTGTAAAAAGAAAGCAGCCAAGGGAGATAGGGAATTGAATGTGCCTGGCTGCGGTCCAGTTGCAGCTTGCTTCGTGGCACTGCAGTATGGGTTGCACATCCTGTTCATGGGTCACGAAATGCTTTTCTTCTTTTGGTTTTCTTCTCCCAATAACTTATAAATAAATAGTCCATAAATAGACAGACAATGGACCAGACTTGCTCCATGTGCGCACCCTAACCCTCACTACCTTACCTCAAAATATGACCTTATTTACAGATAGGATCTGTGTTAGATGCAGTCACATTGAAGTGAAGCCACCAGGGCAGGCCCTGATCAAGTATGACTGGTCTCCTGACACAAAGCAGGGGATGCAGACAAACAAGAGGCCAACCATGTGGAGAAACAGAGAAAGATTAGCCAAGGTTACCAAGAAAGGGAGAAGAGTCTGAAATAGAGTCTCTTCAGCTCGTGGGCACCGATCTTCTCCACACCTTGCTGGAGGATTTCCAGCCCCTGTGAATTTGAGGGAACTTGGTTCCTGTTACCTAGCTTGTGGCTTAGCTCAGTGCTTAGTTTGAACAGCACACACACCCTGTCTTCACAGAACAAGCACTTTACAGGAGGAACTAGGCCCAAGTCAAATAATCCTATAGAGAAAAGCGTGGTGAGAAACAGTACCACATGCCACACAGTGTAATTTCCCTATCAGATAGCAATCTATCTCGCGGGCAGGAGAGGCCATCAGGACTGGCCTTTTGGAGGGGAGGACACAGGGAGTGGCATTAATATCCTAAACACATAGCATCCCCTCCTTTTCTTGAGGACATATTCCGAGCAAAATCCCCAGGAGATGCCTGAAGCCGGCTGCACTGCCCTCTGTGACACTGCTTCCTCTTAGGAATACTTGTGGTAAAGTTTAAGCTACGAAGTTAGCACAGTGAGACTAACCACAGTCAGAGTAAAACAGGAGTTCTAACACTGCACTGTGATACATTATGGATGGTCTCCCCGGAAGTGGTTATGGCACAGTAACCCCCCTTTATTTTCCCTCCCCTCCTCCCCTCTCTTTCCACCCTCCTCTTTTTGTACTGGTGGTTGAACCTAGGTTTTCCCACCTGCCCAGAAAGCACTTTAGTGGCTGAGCTATATCCTATCCTAATTGTTTATTTCTTGAATTTTCCATTTAGAAATTTGGGGGCATGGTTGACCGTGGGAGACGAAGACTTTGGATAGAGGGGTGGTACTACTGTGCAGTTTTTGTTTTGCTTACTTCCTCCTCATGGTTTTTAAAGAAATTAAGACATGAAAAGATTTTCATGGGGTCCTAACAGCATTGCATGCTCTGGGATTTGGGGTCCTCAGTCCCTCCAATAAAATAGACAACCCAGGCACTGGTGGCTTGGGAAAAAAGCAACTTGGGACAACCTCCACATTTGTCTCAGCCAGCTGTGGCCCTCGATCGTCCTGTCATGGTTACCAGGAAGGATTTGTCTGGAGAAAGAGTAGACTGGTCCAAGTGCAGTGTCTGTGCAAGCTGGTGCAGCCGCCCCTGTCCAGGAATGCCCCAGTAGCCCCAACCTGGATTGCTGCTCCCACGCACTCAGCCCTGCCACCCTGTGTCCTCCCCTCCAGAAGGCAAGGCCTGAGGGTCTCTCCTGCCCACTAGATAGATTGCTGTCTGTTAGAGAAATTAGACTGTGTGGCATGTGGTACTGATTCTCACCACACGTTTCTCTTTCGGATGATTTGACTTAGCCCTGGTTCTTCCTACAGAGTGCACGTTCTGTGGAGACAGGCTGTGGGGAGGCTCACCGCGATGTTCAGTCTAAGCACCGAGCCTGAAACTCACAAGCTAGGTAACTCATAGTTAAGTGAAAACACACTTCTGGTTCCACCTAAAGTGACAAAGTCCTGTTCTCAAGGCTTTATACCTTTGGCACATTCCGTCACAAGTGTCCCTTGTTTACTGCTCAGAAAATGTTGACCAGATTGGGTAGAGAGATTGGATGAAAATGTTCAGACTTTTGTTTTCTGACATGCCTCTTCTCAGATTTTTGTTTGTTTATCTATCTTTGGAAATAATCTCTCTACTTAGTTCAGGTTAATCTTGAACCTGAGGTCCTCACAGGCCCCAACTCCCAGCAAAGCCAGACTCTAGCTGCATTTTCTCTGGATTTTTATAGGTAAGCTGCATTTATGTCTGAGTAGCTGCAGTCATCAGGGGATCGTATCCTCTCTGCTAAGTGAGCTACATAACAAGAGGCCGAGAAGAAGCAAGGCCCTGCTACAACCAACACTGTCACGCCTTGTCTTTCCAGACAGACCCAGTCTGCAGGTTTAACTCGGAGTTGGGCTTTGTTTTCATTTTTAACTGTGTGTGTTGGGGGGCTGTGTGCGTATGAGTGCAGTCCCTGGAGGAGAAGCCGGAGAGGACTTCAGATCCCCTGCAAAAACAGCTGACTCTGAGCTGCCGGATATGAATGCTGGGAACTGAACTTGGGTCCTCTGTAAGAGCCTATGGTCTTATTCACAGAGCCAGCCCATAGCTGTTACTTTAAATATAATTTTAACTTTAAAATATTTTCTTTTGAAACCAAGAGTGATAACCTATGTGTGTGAACTTAGCACTCAGGAGGTAGAGGCAGGAGGACCAGAAGTTCAAGGTCATTTTCAGCTACATAGTGAGTTTGAGGCCAGCCTATGGTTTCCAGCACCCACATCATAATCACCAGGGGCTCCAGTTCCAGGGGATCCCCAACCCTCCTTCTGGCCTTCGAGGGCACCAGAATACACACGTGTCACACACAGACAAGCAGGAACACACACATACCCTAAACAAACAAACAAACGATGGCTGATAGGCTATAGGTGCTTGGTGCCAACCCTGACAACCTGAGTGTCCATGTGACAGGAGAGAACCAATCAGCACAAGTTGCCCTCTGATTTCCACCGTGGCCACACATGTACACACACGTGTACACACACAAACGCAACAGAAGATTCTTTGTGTCTTAAAGTCATGGGATCTCCGAGGGTCATGCTTCCATTGCCAAAGGGAAAGTCGCGGCCAGTGTTTGAAGATGGCTTGATTTTCAACTCTTGAACAATGTAGCTTCGTGCCCATGGCAGGGTAAGAGCCTGTAATGGTGCTGCCCGTCTGATATCATCAGGCACCTCCTTGGAATACATGGCTATGAGTGTGCTTCTGAACCCAGGGGAAGTTCGAGTTTTAAATTTAAATTATTTTTCCCTTTCTAATTCTAAACACAATTTCTATCACCTCATACTCTTCCCCCGCCCCCAGTTCTACCGGGAAGTACAGCCTTGTAATCCTGGGACTGGGCCTGCTGGTAATGCCAGCAGCTCAGGAGGGAGGGAGGATGTCACAAGAGGCCAGCTGGGAGATGCTGTGAGACCCTGCCTCCAAATAACAAACTAAAAATGGATGGGGATAGGGACGGTATAGAGATACAGCTCAGCAGCAGAGTGAGCCTCGGATGCAGGAGTATCTAAATTCAATCCCCAATGCCATAAACAAGCACACAGACCTGAGCACTCATGAGGAGGCCACGCCTTGCTGGTATGAATTTATTTCTTATAAAAATAACACCTTGGTGGTCAGTAGCCATTTGCAGATAAAAGTACCTTTTTGTTGTGGAATATTTGTTTACACTATGTGAAGATGTATTGCTGTGATTGATGTAATAAAAAGCAGAATGGCCAATAGCTAGGCAGGAGGTATAGGTGGGATTTCCAGGGAGGGAGAGAGGGGAGGAGAAGCTAAGCTCAAGAGGACACAAAGAGGGAAATAGGAGGTGCAAGATAGAAGAGACGTAACACCCCTTGGTAGAATGTAGATTAATACAAATGGGTTAATTTAAGTTATAAGAGCTAGTTAGGAACAGGCCTAAGCTAAGGCCAAGCTTTATAAGTTTCTGTGTCATTGTTATTTGCGGACTGGCGGTTCCGATTAGAAATTACTGTTATACCTGCTACTGATTCCTAGGTTCTAAGGTTCTCTTCTTTGGAAAGGCATGAAATATAACTGATTAAAATCAATTATGTGCTAAGAATTATATTTCCTGTTAACCGTATTCAAATACTTGATGGATCTGTATGCCTATAATCCCAGCCCTGGGGAGACTGGGGCAGAAGAATCACAAGCTTGTCAGTCTGCGCTATATAGTAAAACTGTCTGCAAGAAAAATAGGAAAAAGAAATAAGGAAGAAGGGCAGGAGAGATGGCTCAGCTGTTAAAAGCTAGCTAGACTCACAACCAAGATACGGAAGTGGGGAAGGGACAAAGAGAGGCAGCTATTCTAACTTCAGAAGACACGAGGAAGGGTGCAAGTACTGTGATTATTTTGTTTTTGTCTTTAGCAGGACTTCTGTCTGTCCTTTTTATTATATGACATGTACTGGTTAAGTGGCCTCTGGGCACTAGATAAGGGATTAGATTCTGTGGTAGCCACCACATTGACACAAATCCTAACCCATCCTTAAACATGTTGGTCAGCTTTCTCTTACGATGACAAAATATCTGAGGAAATCAAGTTACCACAGGGAGCTTGAGAGGTTCCATTCAAGTGGTCCTGTTGGTTGTGGCCTCCAGCAGCAAGCATATCCTGGCGGGCGTGCGCAGGAGCCTGGCTGACTACATAACAGCTGGTAAAAAGACACAGGAGGGCACTGAGGACCCCTGTTCCTTTCTCATTGCTTCAGGAGATGGTTTTTGTTTTTGTTTTTTTTTTAATCTGTTTGTTTTGTGCTTTGTTTTGTGTTTCTCAGACGGGCTGTCTTGTAGGCCAAGCTGGCCTTGAACTCTTGAACTCATGACGCAGTTAAGGGTGACCATGAACTCCCGATTCTCCTGCCTCTGCTTTCCAAGTGCCAGCATCACAGGTGTGCCCACCATGCCCAGCTTTGTAGGGTCATCAGCCAAGCAGACCTTGAATTTCTGGGCTCAAGGGACCCTCCCACCTCAACCCCTTGGCTAGCTACCATGATGGCTTTAGATTTGACCATACTAATCACAGAGTTCCGGCATCTCTTCTCCTCCCTTTGCTTACTTGGTATCCCCTGCTCTAACTTCCTCCCTCTCTCCCGCAAGTCCATTCTCTGCATGCCTCAAATACCAGCCTCCCTCCTGACTGTTCAGCGCTTTCCCTTTCTACCAAGCATTATTTCAAGCTGGTACTCCCTTTCACCTCTATCCTTCTGCAAGGGATTGGCATTGGGGCATTTGCCCAGTTCCAACTCTTCTGGGCCTTCCACAACAGATGATCTAACACAATCTGCAGCTGCTCACCGGCCTGTTCCCGCTTTTGTGTGAGGAATCAACTTAACGCCATCTCTCAGGCTTTCTTCTGGCCAGGTTGATTGAGCATGTAATGATAACACGCTCCATTTTTCTGTTTCTCATCCAGTACCTGGCAGATTAATGGAAATGGCTTGTTGTTAACCAAACTGCTAACAACCCAAACACCACTTCACAGTTCATTTTAAAGTCAAAGTTAAAAATAGATCATAAAAATATTTCCTTTACCATCAGTTATACAATTAACTATTTATTGTAAACTTAGACAGGCTGGACGCTCTCAAGCAACTCTGAAATGTTCATTTTGTTACAGAAATTGGCTGTGATAAGACAAAGGCCTTCGACTTATTCTTCATAAAGTTTACCAACACTTGCTACAAAACAGTCCATTCGAATTTTTAGCAGGTGTTGCAGCACCCATAAACTAGTTAGCAGAGGCAGGGGATCAAGAGTTCAGGGCCATCATCAGCTTCAGGAGATCCTATCTCAAAAACAAACGAATAAGCAAACAAACGTTTTTGAATGAGCAGGCCTGAACCTCCTAGTGCATAGACTCAGTGGCTGGGAGGCTAGGCAGCAACACTGTTTGGGCCCAGAAGTTTGAGACCAGAACGGACCAGAGGCACCGGCTCGACATGTTTTAGTTGTTTGTTTCTGAGCCAGGATCTCTCACTATGCAGGCCAGGCTGGCCTGGAACTCACATTGATCTCCCTGCCCCTGCCTCCCAAGTGCTGGAATTAAAGATGTGTACCACCATACCTGGCCTGTTTCAAGTGTTTTCAATTCGTTTTTTTAAAAAATGTATTCTCACTGAGTGGTGGTGGCGGCGCACGCCTTTAATCCCAGCACTCGGGGGGGGGGGGCAGAGGCAGGCGGATCTCTGTGAGTTCAAGACCAGCCTGGTCTACAAGAGCTAGTTCCAGAATAGGCTCCAAAGCTACAGAGAAACCCTGTCTCAAAAAACAAAACAAAACAAAGTTTCCTCTTATGTATGCCTGTGTACCTCTTTTGTGTCTTGGTGCCTGCAGAGACCAGAAGTTGGTATCAGATCCCCTGGAACTGGAGTTACAGCCAGCTGTGAGCTGCCAGGTAGGAGGGTCATCGGGAAGAGCAGTCAGTGCTAACCACTGCGCCATCTCTCTAGTCCCTGTTTTATGTGTTTTATGTTTTTGTTATTATCGAGACAGGATCTCCCTATATAGGTCTGGCTGACTTGGAACTCACTCTATAGACCAAGGTGACCTTGAACTCACAGACATCCATCTACCTCTGTCTCCTAGAGCTGGGGTTAAATGTATGCCCCCACCTTGTTTTACTTTTTTAATTTTTTTTTCGGTTTTTTCAAGACAGGGTTTTTCTGTAGCTTTGGAGCCTGTCCTGGAACTAGCTCTTGTAGACCAGTCTGGCCTTGAACTCACAGAGATCCGCCTGCCTCTGCCTCCCGAGTGCTGGGATTAAAGGCGTGCGCCACCACCACCTGGCTGTTTTACAGTTTTAATGGAAGGTTTCAGAACATACAGAAGTAAAGTAGCACCTTTCAGTGGAACATTTCCAGACATAGACATAGCAGCATTCTGTTCATATCTGGATGTGACACGAAGGTTGCAGCCAATCATAAACCATAAACATAATGAAGAATACTCAAGTACAATCAAGCAGAACCAGGAGAGTGCAAGAGGGGGGTTACAGGAAAATGTCTACCAATTCCCTGACTAACATGCATCGTCAAAAGAAATTGTGTAAAAGCAGAAGTTGCTGCTTTGAACTTTCCTGGGAACAAATCTCAGAGTATTGAGCAATGCTGGCTGATGCAACCACATACTTTATTACTCATCTGAGAAGCAGAGAGGCTATTCGGAGAATGAAAATGCCTTAGCATCACTGCAGGCATCTGGAAGAGCAGGTCTGTGGGATTTGCAGGGGGCCACCACCACGGCCCTGGTTCCTGAACTGGTCCAGCTGGACATAGGAAGCTTGTGTATGCTGCTGCTTTTCTTTATTTTTGTTTCTGTTTTTTGAGACAGGGTTTCTCTGTGTAGTCCTGGCTGTCCTGGAACTCACTCTGTAGACCAGACTGGCCTCGAACTCAAGAGATCTGCTGGTCTCTGCCTCCTGAGTGCTGGGATTAAAGGTGTGCGCCACCATGGCCTGGCTCCTTTCCACAACTTTGTGAACATTTTCTAGGAGGGTCTCTCTTCTACAATAGCTAGAAGTGATAAGAAATAATTTAAAATCAGGGAGGAGTTCACCTCCCCGACTTTAACACTGCACGGTAAGTGAGACAGCTAATATCCTAGGGCTTTAGCGCTGACGTCCAAGCTGTTTCATTGTTGAGCAAAATATTTAAATATGGTTAAGGGCTAAGGAATGTGTTTCAGAGGTAGAGTGCTTGAAAGGCCCTGGGTTAAGATGGTAATTTTTGTTGTAGTTATTTTGCCTTTTCTAAAAAAAAAAAAAAAAAAATGTTTTTACATTTATTTATTTGTTTGTCTGTGCCCACCATTGCAGGAGTCAGTTCGGGTCCCAGGGATGAACTCAGATCACCAGGCTTGCTGAGTCCACGCAGCCTTTGCCTTACTTTTTTGAGCATCTTATTGGCTCTAAGGATGAGGATGACCTTGAAAGCTGAGCTTCTTGCTTTTACCTCCCACGTGCTGGGGTTACAAGCCTAAGCCACCACACCCAACCGCCAAAATTTTGGTAGCAGAGAAAATAAGTAGCCAATGCCTTACTGAGGCAAGACAATGGCAGAGGAAAAATCAGCAGAGGGGCAAAAATGTTTTCAATTTTCCGTTTATACTCCACCTTCTTCTGTTTGTCAAAACATGGGGAGTATTCTCTAGACCCAAAGCAATTCTCTGCAGAGAGAGTCCTGTAAACATTTTGAGTTGTCATTGGGGGTTGAAAACCAGATCCCACTGCCCATTGGTTACAGCCATCCATACCGTCACCTCCGGGGGTTCTGCCGCCCCTTTTCGGGTCTCATTTGGCACTCTGTGCAAATGGTACCAGACATACATGTAGGTGAAACACCCATACAAATTAAAATAAGAATAAATTCAGGGTGGTGGTGGCGGCACACACCTTTAATCCCAGCTATCGGGAGGCAGAGGCAGGTGGTTCTCAGTGAGTTCGAGGCCAGCCTGGTTTACAAAGTGAGTTCCAGGACAACTAGGGCTGCACAGTGAAGCCCTGTCTTGAAAAACCAAAATAAAAGTCTTTTAAAGGGAGTTCAAATGCATTTTGAAAACATCACCTAAGTAACAAAAGTGACACAGCTAACTCTTTTCTCAAAGTTCTCTATGCTTTTAGAACAGAAAAGAACAACGGAGAAGGAACCTTCCCTAGCTGACTCGGAGAAACAGGTAACACTCTGTTCATTCATACCCATCCCAGCACACAGGACTCTATGTAGTCTATGCTGGCCTGGGGCTCTCAGTCCTTCCTCAACATCCTGAGTGATGGGATTCGGGTTTGCACCCCCACACTTGACCAGAAATGCTTCAGGCGCTGATATCTGGCAAACTAAAGATGGCTTTAAAGTATATCTGCTTTGCTTGTCAGTGAAGACATTCTGTTCAGTCTATGGTCGTGGAGGAAGCTGTGGTCTGGCTAATGAGACAAAACATATGGGCTAAAAACCAACCCCCAACTGGAAAGAATCAGTGTGGCATGCCTTCTTCTCAGTCATCCGGGTCTTTTGTGAGCTCATCCTGCTTGACGTTTTTATGACTGTCCAGAGAGAACCATTTTTTTGGTGAGGCAGATGTCACGAGTCTCAGTCACACTAGTGACATATAAGGGACAAGCATAAGCTTTAGACCAGAGCCTGCTCTCTAAACGCCTACTGTAGGAAGTCCTGAAGTGCGAAGGGGCTGAATAAATAATCACTCAGAGACAACGTAAGCAGGGTGTGAGTCTTAGGGGATATTCTGCTTGGACAGACACCTAAACTATTGTATCCTTACCTCAGGAGCCTCCATGGTGAGTGGGCTTCCAGTGTTAGCCAGACCTATGACTGCCTTCTGCTCTGACTGATGTTAGAGACCTAGTGCTCCTCTCCTCCTGACACCTCCTGTCTTCAGGCAGCAGTGAGAGGGTCTGCCTAGGGCCTGTGAGGCCCTGGCTGCCACCTCTAGCAATGCAACAACAAACCAGCAACACGAAATGCATAAAGGGGTTAATTTGGCTTGTTTCTGTGATTACCTCAAGAGAGCCTAGTAATTCAGGGCTCCTAAGCTCTGCAGTTAGTGCTATCTAGATTCAAATCCCAGCTCTTTGATCCTGGGCAAATTACTTGGCTCTCTGCACTTCAAGGTCGTTTTCTATCAGAAAGGGTTAATAACGTAGTTACTTTGGAGATTAGATAACTGAGAAACACCAGCCCAGCACTGGGTGGGAGAAGGCTACAACACGGAACACACAATGTATCAGTTTATACATGGTCATGACGTGCTCAGCTGACCGTGTTACATTTCTCTCCTCAGCTACATACACCATGTGACTGTATACAGTTCGCTAATTTAAAAATATTTTTTGTTGTGGGCTATCCTACTATAGATGTATCTAGAGTTATGACAAAAAAAATCACCTAGAATCACTATAGTCAGAGACTATATTTTGTTATTATTATTCTCACTATTATTATTTTAAAGATAGGGTCTCTGGCCTTAAAGCTAGACTAGAATTCACTATGTAGCTTCGGATGACCTCAAACCTCTGATCCTCCCGCATCCACCTCATGAGTGCTGGGACTATGAGCACACACCACAATGCCTGATTTGATTGGCTGTCTTTGACATCTGTTTTCAATTTGTCTCTCGTCTCAAATACATGCATTTAAAAACATTTTAAAACTTCAAGGTGTTTGTGACTCACAGCCACCCCAGCTCCAGGGGACCCAGTGCCCTTCTTGCCCCTGTGGGCACCAGGTATAGGCGGGATGCATGTGCCTACATTCAAGCAAAACACTCACACACAAATCTAAAGAGAAAAACTTTTTTTTTTTTTTTTTTTTTTGGTTTTTTGGGACAGGGTTTTTCTGTAGTTTTGGAGCCTGTCCTGGAACTAGCTCTTGTAGACCAGGCTGGTCTCGAACTCACAGAGATCCGCCTGCCTCTGCCTCCCAAGTGCTGGGATTAAAGGCATGTGCCACCACCGCCCGGTGAGAAAAACATTTTTAAATGTTAACAATTTACCTTCATCTTTAAAAACATTTTTTAAATGTGTGTTGACATTTTTGCCTGCATGTATAGTTTGAGCAAGAGTGCTAGATCACCGACAGTTGTGAGCTGCCATGTGAGTGCTGGGAATTGAACCCAGGTCCTCTAGAAGAGCAGCCCGATGCTCTTAACCACTGAGCCATCTTTCCAGCCCCCCACCGTCATCTTTTTGATTAAACCAATCAAGCACTATAGATTAGGTTGAAGATTTTTCTCTCCTCAGTACAATTTCTATTCTTTCTATATAGGCAAGAGTTGTCATGAATTTGGTGTGTAAGAGTTTACATTCACACCACTCACACAAGATATTAGTATAGGTTCCAAAGGCTCTGTGTATTTATGAATATGGTATCATAATGTATATAGTCCGGCAAATTGTTTTTCTTCATTCCACATTGGTTCTGAATTCTATCTGTAGTCCTTTATCCTTTCGCAGAAACAAAGTCAGTTCCTTCGCTCCCATATTTATACCGCCATGTGAATTTTCCTTCTCTGCTGCTGCACACTCAAGTTGTTGGGATTAAAGGCATGCGCCACCACGGCCCTGCTGAATGCGTGTACTTTTGAGGGGCATTTACAATCTAAACCATGACACCATTTTATAGCATTTTTCATTTGAGTAAAGTGTTTCTTTTGTTTTGTTGTTTTTCTTGTTTTTTGATACAGGTTTCTCTGAGCAGCCATGGTTGTCTTGGAGCTCACTCTGGTCTCGAACTCAGAGATGCGCCTGCCTCTGTCTCCTAGGGCTGGGATTAGAGGTGTGCACCACTAACAGTCGGCTTGATCAAAGTTTCTTACACCTTTAAAGGGCAAGAGGCAAGAACTTTAAACACACAGTGAAGGCTGCCAGTGTGCTTGCCGTGGGGGGAGGACTACACAGGTGAGTGCCATTGGGTTCCTCTTTTACAGACTAAATTGTTGGAGATGCATTGGGTTTCCATCACCCTGCAAGATGTCAGTGTAAGCACTCAGGGTTAGACTGACAAAAGAAAATGAATGCTAATTATTAAAGTTCAAAGGGTGGAGAAATGAGAACTGAAGAGATTCTCTGGAAGACTTAAGGGATTTGGGGGAGAGGGGGCAGTCCAGGGCTAAAGGCTTAGAGGGTCGGTTTAAGCAATCAGGACAAGAGTTCCGCTGATAATACAGCCTGAATTTAGTACAGGAGAGACGGTTTGAGTTCCTTTCCCAGTACAAAAATAAAATAAAAGCTGGAACAAATGATCTTTTTTTTTATTGTTTCTTCCGGAATTGAAACTTCAAATGTCACGATTCTTAATTAAAGAGGAAACCAGGTTGACTTTTAAAAACCATTAGTCCTCACCATCACTTACCACAGACCGTAGGTGGTGGGAAGTGTGATGTTAGAGAGCCAATAGTAGATGGAGGACTTGGCTTCTACGCTGTTATTTCTTCTCAGCGTCTGTCCCTGGACCAAATCCCCAAATGGAGGCTAAAGGAGTGGCCGAAGTGTAGCGCCTGTCTCTCTGGTTGGTTCGTACTGTTCTGTTCTATAAAACCATAAGGCACTTTCCAGAAAGCGTGCCTGGGGAGGGAGCTGGTTAAACTGGGTCCCATTAAGCACGGATTGTCAAGCGTCCCGTTTTTTTATTCGATGCCCCGGTTTCAAGAGCCGGCTCTACTTTTCGTGACTGGCACCGGAGCCCGTGAACTTTTTTTTTTTTTTTTAGCCGACTGGTACGAGGAGCTTGGGAGAACCGGCGACTTCCTAGGCGAGCCGCGCGCAGGGCAGGTGGCGGCCGGGCCGGACGGCGCAGGAAGCCGACGGCGGGGCGGAGCGGCCGGCGGGGAACGAGGCCGCGGGCGCCCCGCCCGGGCTGGTATGCGGCCGGGAGTGACGCGGGAGGAGGGGTCACGTGACGCCCGTGGAATGCCAACAATGTAGCGAATGTCCCGCTTGGGTCTGCGCGTCGGAACCGCGGCGTGAGCGCCCCGGGAAGATGGAGCCGCCGCCGCCAGCGCTGCCACCGCTTCTCCGTGCTCCCCCTACCTTACGGGGTCAGCAACCACTGCCGCCACCGGCGCCCGGTCTTCCGGCGCGCGAGGTCCCGGAGCCGCGGGCCAGGATGCCGCCGAGGGTGTAGAGCGCTCCCGGAGGTGAGGGGCCGCGGCCGGGAAGTTTGTCCGGACGGGGCTCCGCCCGCCCAGTCCCGCGCGGTCGAGTCGCCCTGCGGGCCGCCGAAAGTCCACCGGGCCGATACCGGGCGGGTGTGGGGCAGTGGGTGGCGCGGTGGGATGGCTTTGTTGTGCTCGGCGGCGGCGTCCGGAGCCCGAGACCCTGCGTCCCGCGGCGCCGACCCCGCCCAGCCTGGGCCTCCGGAGCGCCGCGCCGTCCACCACGCGCGCTCGCGGCCTTGTGCGCCGTCCCTCCCGGGCCCTCGGCGGCGCGGTCCCCGCCCGGTGTCCCGTTCCCGGCCGCGCCGTCCGGTGCGGGGCCGTTGCGTAACGCCTCTCCGGAGCTGACTTCTCCCCGGCCGGCCTCGGCTGCTCCTCCCCGCCGTCACTCTGCGGCCTGAGTTCGTAGCGCTGGTCCCCAGCCCAGGTCACCCACACATGAGCCGCCTGCGGGGTCCGGGTCTCACCCGGGGCGACCTCGGCCACCGGCCTCGTGCTCGGTTGAAAACAAACGCCTGCGAGGGAACGGGAGAGAACGGGACGTGCAGATTTTGTTGACAAAAAGTTTAAGGGAGGACTTTTACTTCTTTAAACTTTTCCTGCGTGCGTAATGTGGTTGTTTATTAGGGGTTTGTGCGAAATCTTGCGCCGTATTTTTAGTTTAACCCTTGGTTAAATGATGCTCACCATTTTTGAGTGCTAAATCTGGAGATTAACCTACTTTTTATGATTTCCCCCCTTTGGCAACTGTTGTAATAAGGCGTTAACAAAAATCTTCCAGTACAGGAATGCAGACGCTGCTTAGGAAGCCTGTTTTAACTTAACTGTAATTAACGAGACATTACAGTATTCGGCCTCTTGTAAGATTTTGTCTCGTTATCCCGGTCTAGAGAAGACTGTTGAACAAATCCACCATGGTTCCTTTGAAATTGCTGAACTTTTACCGCATTTCAAGTGTCAGCTGCGTATGTTACCAACAGAGGCTGCTGTGCAATTATTAGAACAGTTACAGAATCCCCGAAGTTTTGAGCCAAGAGTTATTCTTCAGCCTCTCCATCTAGTTGGAATAGTATTAAGTGTAAATTGGAGCTGTCGGTATTTCTTTTCTTAGCAAATCACAGCTTTGGTGGGAGGGACTTTCAGTGGTGGGCGGGGAACACGTTACAATAAAATGCCTTGTTATTTTAAATGCCGTGTTGTCAATAGCCTGCCCTGTGCTCTTAAAGCCCACTGGAGAGTGGAATGGAGAGGTTGGAACTGCTAAATCCACCCTAAGCGTATATACGAAAGCTATTGGGGAGCTTTGTCGCGGGGAGGGTAACGGGGGTGGGGGTGGGGGTGTTGTGTTTGTATTGGGAAATCCAGACCAACACAACGTTTTCTATTTCGTGCTTGTAATATGAAACTTCCAAGCAGTATTCTATACTATTTAAAAATAGTATGCTTGAAGGACTGCAGTTGATGAAGGCGATGTGTTTACATTGTCTTGACTAAATCAGGTCTGCAAATGGGTAGACGCTCCAGTAGTCCTCAGAGGTCAGCTTTGTGGAAGCTGTAGAAATTCCCAGAAATCTCCGGCCTTCTAAAAAGCCCGTGGATTGGTGATTTCCCTGAAGCAGCTGGCGTGCAGAGAAGTCCCTCTTCCAGTGGTAGAGGCGCTGTGCCTTTCGTTGGTCAGTTCTGTGCCACCCTCTGAGGGGCGCCCTGAGTGTTTTAAGGATCTGCTTGGCTTGCTTGTGTCCCTGTGTGCTGCTCAACTCAATGCTTTGAAGCCGAATGGCATTTGATTTATTGTTTCATCTTGAAGGTATACTAAAACAGTAATGTTGGAAATAAAGATAGTTGGTGGTGATGCTAAAATTAGGAAGTAAATTTGGCATTCCTTAATGCTTGCCATTCACTTGGCAAATACTTTATGTTGGTTAATGTCTAGACTCTGTCGGCTTAATCGTAAGAGTGGTGGGTTTAGGTTTTATGTTTTTGTGAAGTTAATAAGTACTTTTTGTTTATGTGCCAATATTTGACATACATGGGATTTTTCTGGCTGAAGCATGAAAGCCGTTTTATTTCATGGCTTTCCTTGTTGACCCTGATTGCTAAGATACCATTGCAGACCCTACAGATCTCTAAATCAGTTAGGGTAACACAGACCTTGAAGAATGGAAGTTGCTTTTGCCTGAAGTAGGCCTGGGTTTAGAATAGGAAGCGTTCTGCCTCCCAGCAGTTATCTGGAGCAAGATGCTGAGGGCTTTCCATTACTAATTAACTCCACCCTACCTCCTGGCTCTTCTGTTTTATTTTCTTAAATATTAAAAGTCTCCCAGACAGCAGCCGCCCCCTCCCCAGCATTGTCTGTCTCCCTGGATACATTCTTCACTCTGGTGTGTTCAAGCCTTTACATGGAAGTTGGAGACTCCAAGATTAGCTCTACACTCCTCCAGGATCAGCCAGAGCCTTTCAGCTCTTCCACCTGGGGTAGACCATTCCCCCTCTGGAGGGTTTTCTCTAAGTGGTCTTCTGCCTGAAAGACTCGTGCTCTTGTGTCAACGGGCAGGTGTGCGTGAGCGTGCAGACACACACACACACACGGGTTTTTTAGCTGGGCTGATCACCTCTGTGATTCTCCAATGAGATATCCGTTCTGACTCCCAAGTGGGGAATACGGGGGAGCTTGGAGAAGGGTGGGTGCAGAGGCCCAGCTTGCTCATAGGTGTGCAGCCCTGCTGGGAGTGGCCTGCCCAGTCCGCTTTAGCTACTCGCTCTTAGGAATTCTGCTGGGAGGAGCACGCGTTTGGCTACTCAGGCCACTGCACAGGCGCCCCAGGCTGTATACTGGTTATTGGAGAGTGGGAAAACGGTGTTTTCCTGAACCTCTAGGAAGACAGTCTCCGCCCTCCTTAGAGCAGGGACAGTTTCAACCTGTGGCTTTCCGGCCTGGATGGGACTGGGGTGGTATGCCAGGCTGACATTTAGTGTCTGGCTCAAGGCCTGACCTGTCCACTTGATTTAGTTTCATCTTTGCTAGTTGCTTATAGTGGGAATGTGATTTAAATAATAACTGGAGGTTTGGGTCTAAGAAATAGTGTTTTAAAATACCCACCTCCCCAAACCTCTAAGCCATATGAACAAATGAAGAGAACTGATGGTGGGGTGCATATGTTTGCCCTTCCAGTGCAGGGGGCACTAGGACAGGTGGATTGAGCTTGAGGCCAGCCCGGGCCACATAGACCGTGTTACAAACAAGGCTGGCACAATGCCCCAAGCCTAATGACCTGAGTTTGAGTCCCCAGAACCTACATGGTAGAAGGAAAGAACTGACTCCTGTAAGCTGTCCCTGATCTCCACAGGTGTGCTGTGATGTTCACATACATACAAAGGTAAAATAATTTTATAATTAAAATAAAACCCCTAAGTTAAACTAGAGCCAGTGTGTATTGTTAGTACTATCCTACCAGGTACGGGTTTTGGCCGGTTCATTGGTTGGTGGTTGGTGTGTGTATGCAGCCTGGGTTGGATTGGGAAGCAGGAGGAGAAGGGAGAGTAAGAATCCTTGAACATCTGCTAGCATTCTCCGGGATCAGGCCGAGGGCTGGACTGGGTTTGGAAGGAAGCATGGAAGGAATGCTTAAAATGCCGCACTCGCTTGCCTCGGCCCAGCTAAGCAGAAGGTCTGCTAGTGGGCTCAGTTTTTCAGTGAAGTGGTTTTGTCTTGTGAGTTGTTACAAGTGTTATGTTTGTTTGGGGGGGGGTCTCTGTTTTGCTTTTCTTTGAGATAGGGTTTCTTTGGGAAGCTGTGGCTAGCCTGGAACTCACCATGTAGGCCAGGCTGGCCTGGAACCTTCAACAGTCTTCTTGTCCTGGCTTCTAGATGCTAGGATCGCAGGTGTGAGTTGACTAAATGCTGGGATCGCAGGTGTGAGTTGACTAAATGCTGGGATCGCAGGTATGAGTTGACTAAATTGTTTCAGGTTTTCAGTTTCAGTGTCTTACTCAGTTTCCTTTAAAATACATTTAAATCAGGTGTTAATGCCAAATAAATTAAAAATAGATTTACTTTATTTAATGTTCCTTAGGGTCGTATTTATAAACTTATTGATGAAGAAAAAGTTCCCATCTGTCAGGTCTTGTTACAATGGCGTGGGAGTAGTTAAGTGTAGCTCATCCCCAGCTGTAGTCTTCATTTGACTGATGAATGTTTCCATGAAAAAAACATTCTTTTAAAAGTTCAAGATTTGGCTGTAAAACCAACTGTCTTCAAATTAAACCATAAAATGCAGAATCTTCAAGCTGAGAAAAGAATTCTCTTTTTAATGACACCAAAAGCCTGCTTCTTTCTAGATGATTCCGCCAGACCTGGGGCACCAGTGGGTGCTGTCTACCTCTTAAAAAGACAGCGTTACTGGGGCATTCTGGGACCAACACGTCCCACAGAATGTTGGGGAGAGATGGGGAGAAAAATCAGAACACTAAAGAAAACCAATGGTAGTTTCACGGGGCGGGGGGGTGTCACTGAAATCCTCTGCTCACCCATGCTTTGTGAGCCTGAGAAGGGGAGGCAGCAGCAAAACCCTGGACCCCGCAGCTGGCCCAGGCCACCACCACTTGGTATTTCTTAGCTCTAGTTAACAGGTTTGTGGGGTTTTTTGTTTGTTTGGTTTTGTTTTTGTTTTTTTTTTTTATTTTAGAGACAGGGTTTCTCTGTCGCTTTTGGAACCTGTCCTGGAACTAGCTCTTGTAGACCAGACTGGCCTCGAACTCACAGAGACCCGCCTGACTCTGCCTCCCGCGTCCTGGAATTAAAGGCGTGTGCCACCACTGCCTGGCTGTTAACAATTTTCTTTTGAGACAAGGTCTCAATAGCCCAGGCGAGCTGCAAATTCACTATGTAGCCAAAGACTAAACTGTGGCTTTTCCTGTCTGCACACCCAACTTTGTGGGTGGGTTGTTTGTTTGGGGCGGGTGGGTTGTGCAGTAGGAGTTGTGGCTGGAACTCAGAGCCCCTGTTTGCTAGGTGGGTGCTGCACCACACCTTCAGTTCCCTGGCTGACTTTATGCTTGGAGTGTTTGTGGAACTTGTGAGGGTGCTGTGTGGACACGCTCCCACATGTGAGGATGGTGTATAAACACCCTCCCTTGGTGTGTTTCAGTGTCTGTATCAGTGACGGGGTAGGATGGTGTGTGAGCCGCCCTAGAGTTTAGGCTCCAGCCTGAGTGGGACTTTGCCCCACTCTTGGGAACCAGTGACTGAGGCCAGGTTTCATCTAGGAACTAGGATTTAGAAAGAGAAACGTGTGTGTGTGTGTGCCATGACATTAAATATATTCTTGTCATTGCAACAAGCGACACTTGTCTTACCTAAAACATTCTCCTGGACCCATCAGACAGTCACTTCTGCCCTCTTGCTTCTGATTAATCTCTGTTCTCCTGCCTCTGGATTTGCCCTTCTAGGTGTGCAACATATATGGAATGGTACAGTATTCCATGTTTTTTTTTTTTCCTCCCAAGAAAGATTTCTCTGCGTAGCCCTGGCAATTTTCTCCGTATGTAGACCAGTCTGGCCTCAAACTCAAGAGATCTGCCTGCCTCTACCTCCCCAGTGCTGGGATCAAAGGTGTATGCCACCTCTCCCCCCTCCCCCACCATGGTGCTTTGTTTTCTGAACAGCTAATTTCACTTAACTCAATGCTAGCATGGTATTTCTAAGATCATCTACAGTTTGGCCTGTAATGGGGCTTCCTTCTGATGGCTGAGTACTAGGACATGGACATGTAGGTTGAGTTTTCTATGTTCCAGCAGTTGCTCCCAAATAACCACAAGAGATTTGATATTAATTATAAATGCTCAGCCAATAGCTCAGGCTTATTTCTAACTAGCTCTTACAACTTAAATTAATCCATTTATATTAATCTGCATTCTGCCCCATGGCTCATGGCTTTTACCTCTCCTGCATGTCCTGCTTCCTTTCTGTCTTGCTGGTAACCCTCTGACTCTGCCCTCCTTCCCAGCATTCTCTGCCCCAAAAATCAACAGTGAGAGCAATACATATTTACAGTATACAAAGACTGTTCCACAGCGTGGACGTGTGATGATTTGTGACAGTTTTATGAGAACTTCCCCAGTCACTTTTTTTTGCTTGGTTGGTTTGTTTGTTTGTTGAGACAGGGTCTCAGTATGTAATGGCTGGCCTGGAACTTGCTATGTAAACTAGGCTGGCCCCGGAATCTCTGGGATTAAAGGGTGCACCACCATGTCTGACACTCAGGCACATTTGTTTTGGCCATTGGAGTTATGCTTAGAGAACGGGCTTCCCTGTGGATGGAGCCTTCTTGCCCAGCTTAGTGCTCCCTGCTCTATAGCACCTGCTGAGGCCCTAGGGGACTGCTTCTGAACAGGTGTATCCTGGGTGTATATGGCTACATGTTGGGTAGCAGAGGGGGTGAGCAGACAGGAATGCACCTGCCCGTCTCTCAGGTTGTCTGCAGAGAAACACGCTGGTCAGTCCATACTGAGAGATTGCACTGCAGTAGGTGTAGAAGTGCAATTTTGTGGTTCCTTAGGTTGCTGGGCCAGGGAGACCCTGCCTGCAGTCCAGGGGAGTGAGCCAGCAGGTGTTGGGATTGTCTCTTCTCAGTGGCATATAGGCCTGTGCCATTCAGATGCAAAGTAAGACCTGGTGCTTTTAAGTTGCATGGGACCGACCTGTCTGTTGGGGTGTGGTCACTTCCTGAAGCTGAGCTACTGCTCATACCTGTGCAATCTAGTGCTTGGCTTCAGGTCCATGTCTCAGTTGGCTTGGGACACGGCTGGACTGGCTTTTTTTCCTTGTGCTTTTTTCTTTCACACACAGAAGTCCGTTTTCACTTTCTCAGGCCATCCTCACACCCTGACTGACAAAGGAGACACATGGGCATTCTGCTTTTGTATTCAGCTTGGTGTCTTCAGTTACCATGCTGAGTTTTGGCTGCTTCTTGTCTCCTGACCTGAGTAAAATGTTACACCTGCTCATTCTGAACCCTTAGGTGTATATCGCTGTAATACACTACTTCAACCCTTCCTGTGAGCATCACCAGGTCTGATGGGTGCTACCTCTTAGTGCTATTTCGACTGGGCCACTTCTCTTTACCTTCCAGATGCTAGCCTTTGTTAGAGCCCTAGAATTTTTGTTTTTGTCAATTTTTTATTAACACATTTGTGCTTAAATAATTGGTTACTTTGTCTTCCATCTTGAAGTTTAAGCTGCACAGTCTGAAGCTCATTCTTTTTTTTTATGATATTTATTAAGCTCTACATTTTTCTCTGCTCCCCTCCCTGCCACTCCCCTCCCTCCTTCAATCCTCCCCCAAGGTCCCTATGCTCCCAATTTACTCAGGAGATCTTATCTTCTTATACTTTCTACTTCCCACATAGATTAGATCTATGTAAGTCTCTCTTAGTGTCCGCATTGTTGTCTAAGTTCTCTGGCATTGTGGTTTGTAGGCTGGTTTTCTTTGCCTTATGTTTAAAAACCACCTATGAGTGAGTACATGTGATAATTGTCTTTCTGTGTCTGGGTTACCTCACTCAAAATAATGCTTTCTAGTTCCATCCATTTTCCTGCAAAATTCAAGCTGTCGTTATTTTTTTCTGCTGTGTAGTACTCCATTGTGTAAATGTACCACTTT
>PVIU01007733.1:0-89325 GCA_004026605.1 Ondatra zibethicus
TAAAAGTAAAAATTAAAGAGCCATTCTAGAGGGAAACCTAGACTTTATAGCTAAACTTACTTTTGTTTCTTAAGTTAGCATATAAGATGACAGGGTTTTATTCTGATAGCTGCATACATACTTTGTTTTTGTTGATTCTCCTCTGCTCTGTGTATGTGTGTGTGTTGCTCATTTTTGTGGCCTTACATGTGGAGGGCAGAGGTTAATATCTGGTGTCTTTCTCAATTGCTCTCCACCTCATATATGGGGGCAGGTCTTTCCAGAGCTTGCCAGTTTGGCTATTCTAACTGGCCAGTTTGCTCCAGAGATGCCTTGTCTCCACCCTCCGAGTGGCCTCCACTCCGACCCAGCAATTTTATGAGTTGCTAGAGATCCGAACTCCAGTCCTCAATCTTACACAGCAAGCCCTTTTCTTGCTGAGCCATCTCCCCAGCCCCCAGTGGCTAAATTTTAAATACAAATTACATTGCCATTACATCTCACCTACATAAAAGGCTTTTCTTTTGTGACATTGCTAATAATAGCCCCAAATGTGCTATATGGTACAGTCACATAATAAATCAATGGATGTTAAGGAATAGTTAAAAAGTAGAAAAGAATAGAGTCTATGGCCCCAATTAAGACAGCTATCACACACACACACACACACACACACACACACACACACACACACACACACACGCCAGGGCTCAGAGGACATTCTGGAAGAAGGGACAGAGAGAATATAAGAGTCAATGATGGGAAGATGAACAAGATGTCCTCTGGCCATGGCATAGCCAGTCCACTCATGAACTCACTGCAGCCATGGTGACCTGCAAAAGGCTTACACAGTATTGGGCCGAGCAACATTTCATCAAGGGTGTGGAGGGCACATGGGGCCCCACCCCTTCCAGAAGAACCCTTGGGGGAGGAGTATCACATTCTTCAGTAGTGTAGCCACTGTTGAGTTGTCTTTGCTCTTTTGAATAACTTCCCAAACACAGTGAAGCAAGTAGAGCTAATTAAACCTAGTGAACCACTCACAGAAAGAAGCCATGTAAGTCAGGGAGGGGGGAGGTGAGGAAGGGTAGAAATGGCCAAAATTTTCTGTATAAATGTATTAATGAAATGATCAAACAATTCAAAATTAAGGCAGTAACAGTTAAAAGTATTTTTTACAATAGGGTTAAGAGTACCAATGAAGAAACACTATAGACAGTTGAAGATTTGTTTTATATATATATTCTAGAACAAATAAATGTAGACTAATCCCAACTGTGTTGATTTTTTTTCTGAAAGAATAAATTCCAAACTCACAATAAGATTTCCTCCAGGACACATGAAATTACAGTTTTTTTCTATACTTGTAATGTTTTTCGGATGTGACTATACATCTGCAGAATGAATTGATAAAACCTGTTTGTAAGAGGCACATGGTGAGGAGCCCAATAAGTCATTTCTCACCTATATTAAGAAATGTCCCTAATGGGTTCTCAATGGTTCTTCTGAGCAAAATAATCCCCAATCCTATTAGAAGGCAAGTTACGACCCCCCACATTGTGCCTCTTCCACGTGCGAACAAAGCCCCAGTCACATCCGAGGTCTCCTCCCACCTGGCCCCTGTGGTCCTCTCCTGAGGAGTAGGCTTCCCTCTGTGGCGCTCTCAGATGCCTGCCAATTGCTAATCCCAGCTCAGCCTCACCTTTGTTCCGTTGCCTGGCAACCTATTAATGAGCAAGGAGCAGCTCCAGGTGCTGCCTTTGAGTCCCAATGGGGTGTGTGCTCTGGTTCCCTTAGAGCCCACCCAGCTTGCTTCCCACATTTTCAAAAGCTAAAACCTCCTGAAAGTTTCCTGTGAGCGATGCCCTGAGAAGAAGCGATACTAGAAATGCAAGAACCCCCCAAAGTCTACCAGCTCCTTTAAGGATAGACCTCAACTCCAAGACATCCTTACAGAGGAGGACACAGATCTTATTCATTTGAGACAGGGCTTTAACCTAGGTCTTGAGTGTCCCATACAAGGTCTTGAAGCTGCCCTTGAACTCCTGATCCTTCTGCCTCCACCTCCCAAATTCTGGGATTACAGGCTTGTACCACCATGCCTACTCTCAGAAGCATAACTCCTTAATGGCCAGCTTCCCTCATCAATCTTATGGGCCCCAAACTACTGAACCATGAACTGGAGCCAGAACACACAGCTGGCAGTTTGACAAGCCCTCCAGGCTGTCCCGTTGCACACTCAAGTATGACCATTCGGGGCGGGGAGAGTTATCCCTTCCATCATCACTCTCAGAAAGTGTTTTTCATTTATTTGATGGATAGATTGATCAATCGATTGATTGGTTGATTGATCGATGATTTGAGACAGGGTCTCATCATGTAGCTCTGGCTGGCCTGGAACTTTCTCTGTAGACCAGGCTGGGCTCGAACTCACAGAGATCTGCCTGCCTCTGCCTCCTGAGTGCTAGGAGCAACAGTATGCACCACTAGATAGATTTTGTTAGTCGTCTAATTGGCACCAACCCCAGTCCACAAAAGAGACAACAGATATAATTGCATGGTAAATGAAAGCACACTGAGTTGTTCTAGAATTCAGCCAGACAAGTGTTTCCAGGGAAGCAATATCTACACTGAATCCTTCAGAGCGAACAAAACTGAACCAGCCAGGCATGGTAGCTCATGCCTGGAATCCCAGCACTTGGGAGTCTGAAGAAGAAGGATTGCCTCAGTTTTGTAGCCTGAGCTACATACTGAGCTGCAGGCTACCCTGGGCTATAAAGATCTAAAAGAAAAACTGCTGAGATAGCATAACTGGTAAAGTACTTGACTTGCCAGCATGAGGATCCATAAGCTGGTAAATGTGGCCTGCATCTGTAATGCTGTCACTGGAGAGACAGCAACAGCAGAGCCTTGGTTCTCCCTGGTTGGTCGGTCTAGTTTAATCCAGGCAATGAAGAGATGCTATGATTAAAAGACCAAAACCCTAAGATCCAAGATTAACCTCTGGTCTCCACACATATACATGCATCGGGATGCTTATATACAGATACTGCACACAGAGGAACATGTATGCACACGTGTCCTGGCTAGTTTTATGTCAGCTTGACACAGCTAGAGTCATCAGAGAGGAGGGAATCTCTATAAAGAAAATGCCTCCACAACATCCTGCCGAAGGAAAGCCTGTAAGGTAATTGATGGGGGAAGGCTCGGTCCATGGTGGATGGTGCCATCCCTGGGCTACTGGTCCTGTGTCCTATAAGAAATCAGACTGAGCAAGCAATGAGAAGCAAGCCAGCAAGCAGCACCCCTCCATGGCCTCTGCATCAGCTCCTGCCTCCAGGTTCCTGCCCTGTTTGATTTCTGTCCTGACCTCCTTCAGTGATGGACTATGGATGTGGAAATGGAAGTCAAATAACTCTTTCCTCCCTGACTTGCTTTTGGTCATGGTGTTTCATCACAGCAATAGTAACCCTCAAAGACAGACAATTGTAGCAGAATTGTGGGGTATTGCTATGACAGATCTGATCATGTTGTTTTGGGGAGGACTGAAGAAGAACTTCAAACTTTGGGCAAGAAAAGAAGCTGTCAGGTGTTCAAAGCTTGGTGGGTTGTTCTGTGGGAGGGTTGGAGAAAAGGGTGTTGAGAGAAATGCAGCTGGAGGCCTGGCCTGTGATGTTCCAGGGGGAAGTTTGAGGATCACTTAAAGACTGTTTGGACCATTGCATATTTGCTATTTTGAATTAGGATTTGTGGTTCTGGTCAGCTGGGACTAAAGAATCAGCCACATTTAACAAGAGTCCAGTGCCACAGACGTGACCTTTGCTTTATTGGGACAACTGATGCTGGTCAGCTGGAGCTGAGAAATTAACTGTGATTAAGAAGAGACCAACATCACTGAGGCGAAATCATCTGGGAGGTGTTTCCTCCTGGTCAGCAAAGAGAAGCTGTGTTCCACAGGCAGCCAAGGTTGTACGCAGTGCTGGCACCTGAACTTACTAGAGTCACCCAGGTGCTACTGGCTTTGAAGGTATAAAGAGGTCATGGAGAGCAGCTGAGGCTTGGCACTGTGAGAGGCCAGGAGAGGCCATTAGTGAAGGTGCAGGCTCAGTGGTACTTAAATATCCAAGACTGAAAGAGTTATGCAGAGAAGTTGAGATTTGGTAGAAGGAGAGCACGGGAGAGGCTATTGGTGAAAGTGCAGCCCAGTTGCAACAGAAGACCTCAGCATTTTGGAGACGCCAGTAGCGTGGGAGGACCACCAAGAACAGCAGCAGCAATGGAGTGGAGTTGGTCGGAGCCTAGGAGACAAGCAGTGTGTGCTAGAGAGGGCAGAGCCAGAGAAGTGACCCAGGTTCTTTGGAGTTGCCCAGATGACCCTGAGCGAGTTCTAGAGTCCTTTACCTTGTTGTAGGGTTGCTTTGCTTTGATTTGATTATGACTGTGGCCTGGTTCTTCCTTCTTGAAGTGTGAAAGTATTTAACTTATTTTTGATTTTATGAGAACCCACAGTTGAGAGACATTGGATTTTAAAAGACTTTTGAATTTTAGAGAATGAACTCTTAAGTGTTTTAATCTTTAAAGGCTTTGGAATGTTTATACTGCAAATGTGGACATTTATGTGTGATTTGGGGGTAAACAAGAAAGGAAAGGTTGTAACTAAATGTTGATGTGCTTTTGTGTCAAGTTGACAAGGGGTCAGGTGTGCTGGCTAATTTAATCTCAACTTGACACAAGCTAGAGTCATCAGAGAGGAAGGAGCCTCAATTGAACAAATGCCTCTATAATATCTCACTGTGAGCAACCAGTTGGGCATTTCCTTTACTAATGTTCGATGGGGGAGGGTCCAGGCCCTGTGGGTAGTGTCATCACTGGACTGGTGGTGCTGGTTCAATAAGAAAGCAGGCTGAGCAAACCATGAGGAGCGAGTTCGTAAGCAGCACCCTCCATGGCCTCTGTACCAGCTCCAGCCTCCAGGTCCCTGCTCTGTGTGAGTTTCTGTCCTGACTTCCTTCAATGATGAACAGTGCTGTGGAAGTATAAGCCCAATAAACCCCTTCCTTCCTGCCTTGCTTTTGGTCATCGTGTTTCTTCATAGCAATAGTAGTCCTAACTAAGACATCATACATACCCAGAATTTCAAAATAACAATAATAGTAAGAATTAAAGCGAGCGAGAGAAAACAAAGGGGCTCCCAGTGGGAGTAATATGACATGCAAAATCACAGAGTTTGAATCTTACAGCAAGGAAGTTGAAGAATCGGAGAGAGTAATCTTCAGGGTGAACTAGAGATAGAACCTGGGGCCTCACGCCTGCCAGGCAAGCATTTTACCCTCGCACCGCATGTGCCTCCACCCCTAAGGTCTTTAAATGACATAATCAGAATTATTTTTAGAAAAATCATTCAGGCCATGGACTGGCTTGGGGTTGAACCAGATTGGAATCCAGGAGACCTGCTAGAAGACCATTGTCACCGTTAATTAGGAACTAACACTAGCAGCTGAGAAGAAAAAGACGGAGCATCTTCAGGAGCTGTTGAACAAATAGTATCCACAGCTAAGAGAGGCCATTGTCCACGATAATGTGCTGTCTCTCACCTTAAAAGCGTCCTGCCTTCTCAGTCAGAAGCTGGCTCTTTCACTTGTGAAAGGCAGGGACAGGTGAGAAGGGACAGGGATTCAGAAGACACTGGAAGATCTGATTCTGTTTTTAATGTTAAGCTTTTCAAATGTTGCGTGTGTGCATGTGTGTGAGATGGATGCACACATGTAGGTATATGCATCAGAGACCAGAGGATGACATCAGGTGTCTTCCTTAATCACTCCCCTTCTAAATTTCTGAAACAGAATCTCTCGTTGAACATGGAACTCAACAACTAGGCTAAGCCGGCTGGCCAGTGAGTTCCAGGGATCCCCCTGTCTCTGTCTCCTCATCACTGGCATTCTAGGTCATGAGCCAACACACCTGGCTTTTTATGTGGGAGCTGAGGACCAAGCTCCCCCCTCATGTTTGCATGGCAAGGACTTTACCAAATGATCTATCCTGAGTCTATTAAGCACTGTGCATCTATGGGACATCTGCACACAGATAGGATCACTAGACAAGTGGATGTTGGAGCATACAACTTCTGAGAAGAAAACAGGAAGGTAAGTTCAGTTTTCTGGTGCAGCCAAAGCAACAGTGTCCAGAATTAAGTCTCGAAAGTGGCTTCTATGTAGAGTGACAAGGATGTCCTCGCAGCACCTTGCAGACCAATATTGGTAGGAGACTTTGCCAACCTCAGGTGGTAGAGACATGATCGGGGGCAGGGCTAACATTGTAAGAGACACGAAGACAAAGAGTCTGATGCCAACATGAGCATCCTACAGAAAGGGGCAGAGAGGAGGGATTCTAGCCTTGAGCATCTGGGAACATCCTGTGGTGTGGAAGTGTGACCTAGGCAGAGGGGGCAGCGGTGAGAGCAAGGCTACATTGCAGAAGAGGGCAGTCTGGAGAGATGGCTTAGTTAGGAAAATGCCTGCCACTGAAGAGAGCTGAGTTCAGATAGATGCCAAGCACCCGCCCTTCCCCCCAAAAAAGCCAGTTTTGGAAGTCTATGAGTCTCACTGACCAACCTGAGCTTCAGGTCCATCGAGAGACTCTGTCTAAAAAAATAAAGGTGATGAGGAAAAGATACTTAACATTGACCTTGGCCTTGGACCTCCACATGCATATGCAACACGCATAGACATGGGCACACACAAACCACACACACAAGCATCAGAGGTTCTCTCTCTCTCTCCTTCTCTCTCTCTCCCTCTCTCCCTCCCTCCCTCTCTCCCTCCCTCCCTTCCTCTCCCTCTCTCTCTCTCTCTTTTCCCACCTCTTCATCTCATCTATATCACTGAATGTGAGGCAAAGGGACTTGGCAGCCTTAAAGGTAGAACAGGATGTAGAAGTTTTGAGATATTTACTTTGGAAGAGAGGAACAAATCTGAGCAACAGATTCAACAGACATATCTTCCTCTGATTTTCAGCAATTTAAATCTCCCTACATTTCCTGTGTTAAGAGAAAGCTTGCTTTTTCATTACCCTGGGAATCCAAGCAAGATTTGTTTTCCTATAGCAGGGAAGAGCCATCCTGTAGATGTCACATATACTAAGTAAATATTCTCCCGGTGGGCTACTCCCCAGCCCCTCACTGGAGGATTCTAGGCAGGGGCTCTACCACTGAGCCACACCCCAGCCCCTCACTGGGGGATTCTAGGCAGGTGCTCTACCACTGAGTCACACCCCAACCCCTCACTGGGGGATTCTAGGCAGGGGCTCTACCACTGAGCCACACCCCAGCCCCCTCACTGGGGGATTCTAGGCAGGGGCTCTACCACTGAGCCACACCCCAGCCCCCTCACTGGGGGATTCTAGGCAGGGGCTCTACCACTGAGCCACACCACAGCCCTTCACTGGGGGATTCTAGGCAGGTACTCTACCACTGAACCACACCCCAGCCCCTCACTGGGGGATTCTAGGTAGGGGCTCTACCACTGAGCTACAGTCCAGCCCTTTTGATATTCTAAATCAGTCATCTATGGCCACCTACCCTGAAGGATTACAGCATAAATTTAAACCTCTGTCTCTCAGTATTGTCTTCTGTCTTGGGGGAGCCAGGACAAAGATAAGAAAGATGTACTATGAACACATAGTAAAGAGATCTTATGGAGCACATTGTTCAACAGAGGACATTTTAAAAGTTAAATGAATGTTTTGTGTTCTTTTGGTGCAAAGCCCAGAAGTGATGGGCTCCCAGGGAAGGAACTGACACCTGTGACTGGCTCCACCACTTATGAAGTCCAAGGCATTGTGCCCCTTTGCACCGTCTCTCAAGGTCTGTCTGCTGGATGGTAGAGAGGTCTTGCTCACACTGACCCTAACACCAAACTTTCTGCAGCATCCACTCATCGCTCTTCATTCTGTACTCTGCTGCTTCATCCAAGTGACACCATGGTCCCCTGCTACCCAAAACATCGTATGCAGTACCATAGATAACAGACATGCACAGACAGGGTTAATTGTAGAAATGTTCTCATTGCAAATTATGAGAACTAGAGGCTGGAATAACGGCTCAGCCGTTAAGAGCACTGGAATCTCTTGAAGAGGCCCTAAGTTCAGTTCCTGGTATCTATATCAGATGGCTCACTATTGCCTGTAACTTCAGCTCCAGGGCTCCAAAGCTGTCATCTGACCTCTGCAGACACATACACTCATGCCCACATCTACAGACAGAGGCACATACACATATTTTAAATAATAATAATTGTGGGAATGTGGTTGTTTATGCCATCATCTCATGCATCCCAAGATGACCTTGTCCTCTTGCTATGTAGTTAAGAATAACCTTGAACCTTTTATTCTTTTTCCTCTCCCTCCCAAGTGTTAGGATTATAGGTGTGCACTACCACACTTATATCCTTATGCAGCTGAAATCCAGGGTTTCCAGCTTTCCAGGCAGGCACTCTGCCTGCTGAACTCATCCATCTTCAGCCTGTCCTTACAGGCAATTTTAACCCAGCTTCACCATTAAACTGAAGATCTTTCTAAGTCTTTGTCTGTATGAGTGCATATAAACAGGTGCATTCAGAGGTCATAGGACAGCTACCTTGTTTGAGTCAGTGTAGTAGTCTGTCATTGGCTCCCATAATCTCATAGGAAGTAGCACTATTAAGAGGTGTGGCTTTGTTGGAGTGGGTATGACCTTGTTGGAGGAAATGTGTCACTGTGGGGGCTTTCGGGTTTCCTATGCTCAGTATCTCAGTTGACTTCCTATTGCCTGCAAGATGTGGGGCTCTCAGCTGCTCCTCCAGCACCACATCTGCCTGCACACCATCATGCTGCTCACCATGATGATAATGGACAGAACCTCTGAAACTATAAGTGAGCCCCAATTAAATGTTTTCCTTATAAGATTTGCTGTGGTCATGGTGTCTAGTCACAGCAATAAAAACTAAAACTAAGATAGGGTTTCTTACTGTTTTAGGCTAGCTGGCCCATGCCCATCTGAGGATTCTCCTCTTTACCTTGGTCTTGCCACAGACATGCACTACCATGTGTGACTTTACATGTATTCTCAGGATCCAAACTCAGATCCCCAGACTCATGATTAAAGCACTGAGCCATCTCCCCATCTCTAAACTGACTTTTAATCCAGCCCACCTTTTGCCAATTTGATAAGTTGAAGCCCCTCTATAGTCTTTAGTTTTTGTCACCCAAAATATGGTGTCAAATAACCATTATACTCTGTCCTAAGGATTGGGGCATATAGGGTGACAACTGGAATTGTTTGTAACTTCTACATGTGCCTGATACTTCAACTTGGTTGCTAGGAGACTCCTCAGGAACTGTCAACCAGGTGCTTATATGGGATTGCTTCCTGTGTCTTGAGCTTTGGTACAGTTTGAAGTGGAACCCATTCCACCCACTCAAGAGTTTGAACACTTGCCCCATAGCAGGTGGCTCCATTTGGAGAAATTCTGAGACCTGTATGGGCAAGAGGGGGAAAGGACCTTTTGTGGTCACTGGGAAAGGACCTTTAAAATGGCATCCTCTTCCAGTTCCTGCCTAAGATCTCTTCTCTGGTCAGCCATGATGTGAAAAGCAGTTGCTACAAGCAACACAGACAGAACCACCACAACCGTCATGCCTCCCTACCATCCTGATGGCTACCCACAAAACCACAAGCCAAAAGGAGTCCTTTTCCCATAAACTGTTTCTATTGATATTCTATCCCCAAAAAGAGGGGTGGTGTGGGGGGAAGAAAGGTCTCATGACATGATGACTGGATTCTGAGAAGGAATACCTGACAGAGTATATGGAAACCACATGACCTTCTCTGGCTTGCTTTGGAACTCATGCAGTAATAATATATTGTACTCTGGTGGTTACAGTCCAGACAGTAAAACCAGCCTAGAGGCAATAGGGCCAGTGCCTAGACATTACTCCTCTTCTGTTTGTTGGGTAGTGCACCAACGTGGGGCTGACTACATCCACACAAAACCTGAGAAAGCTTGGAAAGGAATTCTAGACACAAAAGAACAAAGTTAAGCATGGCTTCTTGGTAGCTGGCATTTTTTTTTTTCGGATGGGCTCTTTGCTGGCAGCAAACAAGGGTGTCACGGTTCCTTTAAGAGAGATCTTCCTGATTCAGCATCAGCAGCAAAAAAAAAGCAAAAAAATACCCCAAAACAAAACAAAAACAAAAAACAAAAATAAAAAAACATGCTGTTTCAAAACGGCAGCTTTCTGGTTCCTGCTAGTTGCAGGAACAGCTCTGGTTCTTTCGGGCGGCCCAGCACTTAAATGGGGTCTGTAAGCAGTATGTTACAAATTGATAAATGGTGACACAGATCCACTGCAACCTGGAGCTGGAGCAATGTACATGGCTCTCAGAGGCAATAAACATGCCTCCACTATGTTTGACTGGGTGGAGCCAACAGGTAGTGCCATGGAAGTTGGTCCTAGCCATTCCCACTTAGCATTTAAAAGAAAAAAAAGGTGCTCCTGATCAAAAAATAATTACAGATATACATACAATAAAGACAAATCCAGATGGAAAAGACTTCTAAATGTGTCATGGTGTTGGATAAATAAATGTAAGCTTGGGAGAGAGAAGAAATAGTTATAAAAAGAAGTAAATGGTTTTGTAAAATAAATAAATAAAACAAAGTCTTTAAAGAGACAGAGTACAGACATTCAAAGATTAAAGGAGTAAAGAAAAACAAGCCACATACAGATGGAAAATACACAGAGAGTCTGGATTATATATATTATTGTGTTTTCTTTAAATTTTTTGACTGTAAAGAAGCTAAGTACAGAGAGACACCATGTAGCTGCCTCCGAAGGAGACAAATGCCCAGGAACTTTACTGGTAAACCATGAGCCTTGTGGTAAAATATAAAATAATGGGAATGGGTTAATTTAAGATATAAGAGCTAGCTAGCAATATGCTTAAGCTATTGGTCAAGCAGTATTTTAAATAATATAGTTTCTGTGTGATTATTTCAGGTCTGGGCAGTCAGAAATGAACAAGCAGCCTACACCTACAAAATGGCACCCAATGTGGTGCCCAAACCAACAACTAAGATTAAGAGTCTCATGCTCTACTGACTGAGCCTGGAAATGGGGCTGTGAGCATGGCTCAAAGAGCTGGCACTGAACCAACAGTCTCGGCCAACAGTTGGGTTGGTTGGTTTTGTGTGAATATTAGTACATATGTGTGCATGTTCACATGTGAGCATGCAGAGGCCAGAGGCCAACTCCAGTTGTCAATCCAAGACATTCTGCCTACCTTGCTTTTTGAGACAATGTCTCTCTCTTTTTTTTGCCGGAGTTTACTCATTCATCTGGGCTGACTGACCAGTAATTCCTCAGGGAACTGCTTATTGCCATCTCCCCAGTGCTGGGATTACAAGCATGTGCCACCACATCTGACATTTCCCCCAAGGGACCTGGGGCTTATATTCAGGTCTTCATGACCCAAATTTATCCTCTGAGCTATCTCCCCAGCTCCTGGTTTTTGGAGACAGGTCTCACTTTGTAGTATAAGGAGTGAATATGTAGCCCAGACTGGCCTCAAACTCATAACAATCCTCTTTCCTCAGCCCGCCTAATATTGGGATAGTGAGTGTGGTCCACAGAGCCCTGCTTAGATCCTGCCCTTGCTTATGGAGGAGAGCAAAGCCATGTTGCAGAAGAGAGATGGCTAAAATGTAGTCCCTTGGAAAAAAAATGTAGTCCCTACAACCATTAGCTGTAGATATTCCTTGAAAGTTCTCAGAAGTTCTTGGATGAAGGGTCCTTGGCTAGGTCTGAAGCTCTGCATTGGAGGCTGGTGACACCAGACCCCATACAGAGTCAAGTCCTCCCACCAGGTGAGGGTGATGGGCTCATTAAGTACCTTTACTGTGTGTTGAAACCTAGTCCTCAATAATTCAGATTATGTGCTTGGAGACAGGGCCTTTAAAGGAGTGATTAAGTTAAAATAAAGTCATTAGGAGGAATTCAAATCCCTCTGACTGGTGTCTTTACATGAAGAAGCCATTAGAATGCAGATATGCAAAAGGAACCTACAAAGTCACAGGGAGAAGACAGCATCTGTAAGTTAAGGAGAGGGCCTGGGGAAGCCAGCCCTGTCCACACCTTTATCTTGAACTTGTGCTTCTGCCCTCTGGGACTGTAAGAAAATCATTGTCTGTCGTTAGGCCACCACCACTCATGTCTTACTTGAGTGGACATAGCAACATGTTACAGTGCAGTACTAAGTACCTTTGGTAATTAATAGGATAGGGCCTGCCATTCTTGCTTACACTACCTGTGCTATAAATCCGTCCATCCATCTATCCATGCATCCATCTATCCATGCATCCATCTTCCTTCCATCCACCCATCCATCCATCCATCCATCCATCCATCCATCCGTCTACCAATACATCCATCCACCCTCCTACCCATCCATCTATCTTAGCATTCTCATATACCTGTGCTCTTGGCATTTAGTTTCTATGGGGACATTTATATGGACTTTTCAATTATAGCAAGTTTACATGCAGTTTGCTTTCTAAATTCTCATGACACTCCCACCCCCATCCCTTATTCCCACCCCACCCCACACCCTTATAAGGCTTAGTGTCCTTGAAGACAAATTTAGCGTTTGAATTACATGTTTTAACCTTTCAATCTTCCATGTCATATTCATTTGATTTATTCCATCACTCTAAAAAGTTACTAGCTAAATGAGGTGTATGACTGAAGGGTCACATAAGGATGACAGGAAGTACTTAGGTGAGTGTGGGGGTGGGGAGAGCAAGCCTTTAAGTAGCTCATGTTCTTTGGCCCAAAATTATACTTCAACAAATTCATAGTTAAAATAACTAAAAACAGGAGCCTTAATGTGTGCAAGAGTGTGTATCTCTGCACTGTGGTAAGAGGAGAAAAATAAGAGGCAGTCAAAATATCAATAATGAGAATAATAAATGTTATGAAATAATTAAATTCAGATTTTCAAAGGCTATCCAATAATAAAAGGAAATGGCCAAAGTAGTGTTAGGTGGGAAATTTATTATGTTTTTTTCTCTTATAATATTTGTATTACATGCATATGGATGGGTGAATGGGTGGAAAGTTGGTGGATGGATGAATAAATTGGATGGATAGGTAAATGGGATGATGCATGGATGGATAGATGACTGGATGAATATAAGAATGGGTGGTGGTAGAATGAATGATACAGATGGGTAGATGGATGGGAACCTGAATAGATGGGAAACGTGTGAATTGATGAATGGCGGGAGAGACTGGTGGATGGATTGATGGATGGATAGGTAGAGGGACAGATGAATAAGTAGGAGGATGGATAGATGCATGGGAGGGAGGATAAGGGATAGGGTGGATGGGAGCATTCACTGATGAATGTGTGGTATTAAACAGTGGATGGATAGATGCCTGCATGCATGTGTACCACATGGAGCGATAAAAAAAGATGCACCCAATATTAATGGTGGTCATTCCTGCACAGGATTTCTTTCTTTCTTTCTTTCTTTCTTTCTTTCTTTCTTTCTTTCTTTCTTCCTTTCTTTCTTTCTTTCTTTCTTCCAAACTTCTGAAATGGAATGTGGTGTTGTACACTTGCAATCCCAGAATGCAGGAAGCTGGGAGGCAGGAGGATCAAGGACCCAGCATGGGCTACATAGTGAGATCCTTTTTCAAATAATATGAAATAATAAAACTTCTTAGCTTCTAAGAATTTCCAGAAGAGACAATTTCTCTTTATAATATATAAGACATAAATCATAGAGAGTTCTATGCTTAACTGTGGGGTTGGTGTTGGCCCCTGTTCCCCCCACATTAGGTGGAGCTCTTGGCAATGCCATTTTCAGTACTGTTGCCTCTTCCCAGCCCACATTTCACCCCACTTTCCCTTTCCTCCTCCTCTCAATGAACAGCACATCAGAGGCTGCCTCGGCCTGGCTGGCTCTGTCCTGAACTTGACAGTAGCACCGAAGCACATTTGGTGGGAACTCAGAGAAGCACAATTGAAAACCGGAAGGGGTCTGAGAAACCATCCAAAATAGTTATTTATCCTAATGTCAGACAGAAAAGCAAGAAATGTACAAGAGAACATTCCCGTTTGCCAGAATAAGCCATTATGGGTCTCTCACCCATGAAGTTGCTTGAGTCGTTTCTGAAACTATTTATATTTCCAAGCCTGAAACATTTCCATAAATCTGTGACTCCTGGTGTGAGGCCCAAGCTGGAGGACAGAGTATAATAGAAATGCATATGGGGAAAGCCTCATGACTTCTCTCTTCCTGCCTCTGTGCACTAGAGGAACCCACAGTGGTGGCCCTTGGCTAAAGCTAGGTCAATGTGATGTGTAGCATGGGCATGGTTAGCCGGCACTGGATTAGCCTGTCTCTGTAGCCATGTATTCAGAGCCTGGCTGGGAAGTTTAAGATCCTTGTCTGGTGTGGCTGGCTGAACAAAGGATACGTAGACCAGAGCCTGGGGCAGTTCTTGTGTGTGTGCACATGCATGTTTGTGTGTGTGTGTGTATGTGCACGTGTGATGGCCACTGTGTGTCCTGTGTACACACCTGTTCCATGCAGAGGCCAGAAGAAGATATTGGGTCTCCTGTTCTGTAAGTCTCTGCTTTATTCCCTCGAGACAGGGTTTCTCTGAACCTGGAGATAGGCTGACAGCCAGTGAGGTGCCTGCCTCTATTTTACTTTCTCCATCTCCCACAATACCATAGTTATAGGCATACGTATTGACACCAGGCTCTTTGTGGATGGTGGGGATTCTAACTCTGGTCTTCATGCTTGCACAGCAAGTGCTCTTTCCCACTAAGCCATCTCCCTAGCCCTAACATCTCTTGCATTCAAGAATCCTACAGTGCACCATGCAAGCATCAAAAAGATCGAGTTGGCATGCTTGCCACAGAGGTCTGAGCAGAGAATTGGCATGATTAATGCTGAGCAGCTACAAGTGGGGACACGGTTGAGGAAGGAGGTCTTTGAATTGGGAGTTAAACAACAGAGCCAATTCACGAGACAGGAGTGATCACAGTGGAGAGCAAGATAATATTCAAACGAAGTTACAAATGAGGACTAGGAAAGTCCAGGGAAAAGATACAGGGCACGGAGAAGGCTGTGGAAGGCAAGGCATTTCAGAAATCAGAGGGATAATGAGCTATGTCATTTGATGGCCGTTTTGGGCTGACATGTTCCAACTGTAGCACACAGTTCTTCTGCGGTCTGTCCTTGGTTCACAGCTGATTTTTCCCCCTGGAAGCATTGTCAGGGTTTGCCCTGAAGCAGCTCATTTTCCAGTTTCTTGCCCGGTCACTCAGCCCTGTAGACCTCTGACGTCCATCTCCATTGGCCTGGCCTTTTACCACCCAGGAAGGTCCAAGGTTACGCGCTGCAACACGGACTTCACTGGGCACATTTTGTTTCAGATTGTTTGCAAACGTGTCAGTGGGGACCATTTCCGGCGCTTTTCTCTGCTCCCTGCAGCTGGTACAGCCCCTACCAGAACAGCCTCTTTTTCCTCCCTGTTTTAGCATCATTTTCTTGCCCAATTTCATCAGCCCACACTGCCCTCCTCCTGCTATGCTAACTAAAGGTTTGAAAGCAGATTTTGGTGCAGATCTTTGAACATCTAGTATATTATTTCCATGTGTTTCCTTTTGACCAGGAGCCGGTTTACTCCTATAAGAGCTGTCACTAGGCCTGACTTTCTCCTTCCCAGATAATAAAGCTTTCTCTTGGAGGCAGATGATTATGCTGTTTATTCTGAGTCACCATCTTGCCTAGAACAGAAGCGACATCTACTAGTCTGTTCTCAGGGTCGTTGCTAGCTACGCAATGTCCCTGCTAGGCTAATTTTCACCAATGTCCTTTATTCTTAGAGGGCACATTTTAAAGGCACACTGTGTCCTCAACAGTATAAAGGTGATCAAAGAGGGCTAAGAAAAGTTTTTTTTAAACAAAACAAAACTCTCTTCTAACAAAACATTTGCATCATATAAAATGTTCTATGGGAATGTATTGTCTTAGCCACTTTTCTATTGCCATGACAAAGGCAACTTATAAAAGAAAGCGTTTAATTTGGAGACTCACAGATCCAGAGGGTTAAAGCTCATAATTATTGTAGCAGGGAACATGGCAACAGGCAGGCAGGCCTTGTACTTGAGATCTTACATCTGATCCACAAGCACAAGGCAGTAAGAAAGGCAGAGAGAGAGAGAGACAGACAGACAGACACACACACACACATACACACACACACACACACACACACAGAGAGAGAGAGAGAGAGAGAGAGAGAGAGAGAGAGCTAACTAGGAATGGCATAGGATTTTGAAATCTCAAGATTACCCTTAGTGACACACCCACTAATCCTTCCCAAACACTTCCACCAGCTGGGGACCAAGCATTCAAACATATGAGCCTGTGGCAGCCATTCTCATTCAAACCCCCACATTCTACTGCCTGGCCCCCAAAGGCTTGGAGCCGTATCATAATGCAAAAGGCATTCAGTCCAACTTCAAAAGTCCCCAATAGTTTATAGCCATTTCAACAAAGCTTAAAATACAAAGTCTCTTTTGAGATTCAAGACAATCTCTTAATTGTAGCCTCTGTCAAATCAAACAGCAAATTATATACTTCCAACATGCAATGGCCCGGAATATATATTACCATCCCGAAGGGGTGGAAAGGGGGCATAGTGAGGAAATACTGATCCAAAGCAACACCAAAACACAGCAGGGCAAACTCCAAATCCTGTAGCTCCATGTCTGATATCAAAGGGGTTTGATGGCTCCCTCCCCGCCCCCCAGCTTTGCCATCTACAACACACTTCTCTCTCTTGGGCTGGTTCCACTCACTGTCTGCAGCTCTCCTTTGGCAGGTATCCCACAGCTCTGGCATCTCCAACACAACCCAGGATTCACTTTTGTAGTTTGATGCAATGGCTTCTCGGGGCCTTCATGAAGGGACTCCTCTGTCACTTTCTTTAACTGTGGAGGAAGATTCCATAATCCCTTCGCTTCTCTGTTCTTCATGACTCTACAGCCAGCATCAAGTGGGTGATGCTGCCTCGTTCTGCTGCCTGCTTGAGGTAGACCCTGGCCCACACCTTGAATTGTATTTGTATAAGCTTTGATTTGTTGTTGCTCTTTAGGAATGGATGGTTCCTTGGGCCTTTCCCCCACACACACACAAATGGCAGGATTAGTTGGGCAGAGTCTCACCCAGGGGGCATCTCTCCCTCTATTCCATTTTTCCGTGGGTCTTTCTTTAAACTTTTTATTCCTTTGGACACAAGACTTGGCTCCGACATTGAATTTCCTGGTTCTCTTTGACTCCTCAAATTGTATTTTGTATTTCTTTTTGCCCTGCTCACTCCCTTTCATTGTAGCCCTCCGCAAGAGTGATTACTAATAACCACACAGCAGAGTCAATACCAGGCTGTTTTGAAATCTCTTGCCAACACAATTTGTTCAATTTCTTTTCCCATTTAGCTTTAAGCAGATTCTTCAGACAAGGGCAAAAGGCAACCACGTTCTTTGCCAAAATACCATAAACTCACATTAGTTGTAAGTAAAAATAAAAAACAAAACTAAATGTTTAAGAAAAGGTCCAACATGTAAATGTGAAAACACAGAAACCACCCTGAAGGAAAGAGGAGAAGGAAACCAACCAATAGGGTGATCCCAAGCCCCAGGGTTTTGCAAAACTCAGTTTTTGGTTTCCCAAGTCTCCATTCTTACAAACACATTATTAAAAGCATTATCGAGGCCAGCCTAGTCTACAAGAGCTAGTTCCAGGACAGGCTCCAAAGCCACAGAGAAACCCTGTCTCGAAAAACCAAAAAAAAAAAAAAAAAAAAAAAAAAGCATTATGGTAGGTAACTATGGCAAAGCCAGTAGCTCAGATGATAGTTGCTACTGAAGAGTTTTTGTAGCCATTTGGCAGAGGGAGCTTAGAACACCATGAGGACTGGGAAAGGAAACATTGAGACTCATCCAGGGGCAGCAGAAGCAGGAGGGAAACATGGGAATAGATGGGGCAGGCTAGGCAGGTTTTTGGTTGGCTAGAATAATTTCACATTCTGGGAGCATAGGGCCTGTCCTCAATGGTCTGTCCCTGGGGGATGGAGCGATATCAAGGCAGGTGGATGGTAGTCCAGGCTCTAAAAGGTGGCTTCTGGGAGTTTGGGTTTTGAATAAGTTGGTTTGCATTTATAATACTCATAGGCGAACCGTTTGCCATGTTGAGTGACTTTTCCTGGGGAGACATGAATAAACATCAACTCACCCCTGAAAGGGCACCTGACATCAAATGAAAGAAATGACTCCATTTAAGTTTTGTATGCTGAACTAGTGAGTTCACTGGGGTTTGTCACAAAAACAAAACAACAGCAACAACAATAACAAAAACCATGGATGAAGGGTTACTCGCAGCAGCCTGCGTAAGGAATTCCCTACAGAAACATAGGTGAGGGGTTCTTTATAGAAGTCTGAGTGTCTGGGACAGCTGCATCAGCAAACCCACCACAGCATGGGTGACGATAAAGGTTACATTCTTGGAGTCCTCTAAACAACTTGTAGGCAGCTACACCACTGAAAAGCTTTCTCTTCGACCTTGGCCATTCTTTGCTCAGGGAAGGACTCTGTGAGTCTTTCAAATGTCTGGTAAACTTCATAGGAAGCTTAAGGTCATTTATTCCCTCCCCTCTACAACCGAGGTAACGTTTCAGTCGGAAGGCAACACCTACAGAAGACATCTCTAGGGGTTCAGTAAGTCTGGGGATGGGAATCCAGACCCTCCAGGGTCAGCAATGCCTTCTGGTGTCAAAACATTAAAACTAAAGAATGAGAAGACATGATCACCACACTGTGGTCATTGTTGGTACCCTTCCAGGAGCTTTAAATAGAGTTACTCTTGGCCAGTTGAGTCAGAATTGGAGAGGAAATGGAAAGGCTCTAATGGAATCAATACTGAGAAGTCGTGTCTCACACCAACTCCCCTCACTGCCACTAGTGCAGACCCCAGACTGGCAGGCAGACACTGATAGTTCAAGGTTCTTTGCAATGACTTGTATGGAGACACGTGGATAGTTACAGGAAAGGAGGTGGCTCATTAAGGAAGACGTGCAGGGGAGCCCAGAGATGTGCCGTATCTCTTGCCTGTGGCGTGGCTCAAAGAACTTCAAAAGGGAAAGGGGGTTGAAGTGAGGTATACAGTAGCCGTTTATGAACCTATAACATCCTTATAACATGGACTTTTCTGAGCATGCTCCCTTGGCTTAGAGCAGTTCAAGTAGACTAAAGGCTGCCAGTCTTCCCATTGCTGTGGCCTTTCCTATGTTAATCTGCAGAACCTCCTCCATTGTACTCGTCTATCCTGCCTCAAAACCACCAGGGTGCCCAGTGGCGAAGCTTCAGACAGGGTCCCAGTTCAGCAGTCACATGGCTGTCACTGTCCTTAAGTAAGCCTTAATTCCCTTGTACAAGGAACATGGGGTGTGTTTGGAGGAAGAATGAAGATCTCAATCTAAACATTTTGCGATTGTTCCACATTGCTGCTCTTGCAAATTTCTCAATTTTCTGGATTGTTTCAGGCATGAGACCCTGGATCATGTTTGTTCCTTTATTCTTGCTATTCTGTTTTTGGTTCATTTTTTAATTTTATTTTTATTTTCTCTGCCCTGCTGGACTGTCACTATACATGGGCCGTCCTTCCCCCTAGAGGCTGAGAGTGTGGTTCCGTAGAGGTGAGGTGGAAGCAGAAGGAAGAGTAGTTCAAGGCCATCCTCAGTTACAGGGGCCAGCAGTGGGGCTCAAGGCCCACTTGAACTGTGGGAGACCCTGTCTCAAAAAACAATTGATTAGTAAAAGGAACAGGGCTTAACCAAGAGTAGCTCAAGGAATGAAGGTACCCTTGAATTCTTCCCCCCTCCTCCCGCTGATGGCTGCTTTGAGCAAGGATAGGCCCCTGCAGACACTTCTGTGCATAACGATGACATTGAAGGCTTAGGAGGCCAAGGGAATCTTTATGAATTGTTACCCATCTGATACCTCCTGGGAAATGGCTTGCTCCTTCTGAATGATGGTCCAATTAACAAGAGGCTAGGGTTATAACATCAGATGTGTTTCTTTTATTCGGTGAACACTTACTGTATGTCTACTGTGAATCAGATACAGCTAAGGGGTCAGAGAAAAAGAAAAGAGTAAATCCCTGTCCTCGGAGAACTTACAACTTAGGGGACCATGCTCACCAGAAATAATGACTTCTAACAGAAGTCATTTGTCTGCTATCTCAGCTCAATAAAGCTTACATGGAAGAGTTTTAAAAGATCTGTCATGGATGGGCTAGGGAGATAGCTCAGTCAGTAAAGAGCTTGCCTCATCAGCATGAGGACCTGAGCTCAACCCTCGGCACCCACCCATGGCACCGTAAACTTGCAATCCCAGCACAGGGGAGATGGAGATAAGAGGTTCCCTGGGGCTCCCTCACCAACCACCCTAGCCTAATTGATGAGCCCCAAGCTAACGAGATACTCTGTCTCAGAACAGGAGAGATGGTGCCAGACAATACCTGAGCTTGTCTTCTGGTCTCCACACACATAAACATACATGCACACACATAAATATACACACAAAAATAAACCAGTTATCACAGTTTTTAAATGATTGAATGTAGGGATTTTTTATTAAAAGATTTTTTTATATTTGTTTATTTATTTTATGTCCCCTGGAACTGGAGTTGTGCTGGTTATAAGCCACCGCATGGGTACTGGGAACAAACAATCCCAGGTCCTCTGCAAGAACAACAGGTTCTCTTAACCACTGAGCCATCTCTCTAGCCCTATAGTAATTTTTTTTGAGACAAAGTCTGGAACTCACTATGTAGCCCAGCCTGCCCTTCCCATCCTCTTGCTTCAGCTTCTCAAATGCTGTGATTAAAGGTGTTCAAAGCCATTCCTCACTTACTACAGATTTTCCAAATTGAAAAGGAAATGGAAGAAAGCCAGTATATTACCAGAGGTTTTAGGGCCAATGTCTGGGCCCCAGAAATTCTAACAAGCTAGGTAAGCCACTTGTAGCCAATAGACCAATGAAAGAGAAAAGTAATAGTGTAAACTAGAGAAAAGAGATTTATTCAATGTGGCCACATCAGTACCAGGAACAGATAAAATGGTCCAGCGACCCCCAAGTCCATCTCTGAGATCTTGATATAAGGCTTAGGTTTAAATAGAGGGCAAGAAGTATGCACAATTAACGGGTCCCAGTCAGGGTGTGGTCCTATCTATCTTTGATCCGTCACTGTCTTGGCTTCTCGTCTCTGCTTAGGTTAATCTGCTAAATTGTTGGAAGAGTGTGAAGTGTCTTCCTGGAAGATAAATCCCTCCTCTGTTTTGTACCTGTTTCAGCCTATTTCTTCTCCCAGCATGAGATTCCCAGGGATCCACCATTTCAATTGTCTAGTAGTTGAATGGGGAGGGGACACATATCTGGAGCAGTGGTTCTCTATCTGTGGGTCATGACCCATTTGTGGTCCAATGACCCTTTCATAGGGGTCACTTAAGACCGTCAGAAAACACAGATATTTACATTATGACTCATAACAGCATCAAAATTACAGTGATGAAGTATGAACAAAGATAATTTTATGATTGGGGGTCATCACAATGTGAGGAATGTATTAGGAAGGTTGAAAGCCACTAGTCTAGAGCATCTTCCACTCCTGCCAGGATGGTTACATGTAAGTGTGGGTTATGTATGCAATCAAGATCAATGATACTTCTGCTAAGAAGCCAGAAGGAAAGTATTGCAAACTTAAACAAGAGATTGGAATGGTCAGAAATTGACCTGTCCAGGGAGGTGTCAGGTGAACATAAAGTAGACAAATCAGCATAAGCTAGGTTATATATCCTAGCCTGGGAGACTGGGTAAAGAGACTGGGGAGGAGACAGACTACTGGGCCAGAGGTTGCACAAGAACAGCTAGGCATCTGGATATACTTAAAGAAAGCATGAACTAGGAACCCAGCAGTGGACACTCTGCCTCATGTGATAAATATGTGTTGCTGCATTCATGGCTCACACTGCCATGCCAGACTACATTCATGGCTCACACTGCCATGCTAGGCTACATTCATGGCTCACACTGCCATGCTAGGCTACATTCATGGCTCACACTTCCATGCTAGGCTACAGTCATGGCTCACACAGCCATACGTGGCTATATTTAGCGCTCACACTGCCATACTAGGCTAGAAATGGCAGACTTTGGTTGGAGTATTAGCAATAGTATATTTTCTTGGAGTATTAGTAACTTTTCTCATTGCTGTAACTTAAGGGAGAAAGGATTTCGTCTGGCTCACAGTTCTGAGTACAGTCTGTCATGGCAGCAGATGTAGGAGGCAGCTGCTCACAGGGCATCCACAGTCAGGAAGCAGAGAGAGAGATGAACGCTGGTGCTCAGCTCGCTTTCTCCTTTTTATGCAGCTCATGATATTGGTGTGCCATTCCGTTTAAATTAATCTAATCTAAAGATTCCTTCATAGAAGTGCCCAGGAGCATGTCTCTCAGGATATTCTAGATCCTGTCAAGTTCTCAGGCTATATTAACCATCAACACTGGCATTATCAAAGTGGACACATGAGTCTTGGTACTGATGGAAATAATTTGTTAACACTGTCTAGCCCTTTACAGTGTTAACATGTCTGCCATCTCAACCTAGCACAATGGTGTGAGCCATGAATGTAGCCTAGCATGGTAGCGTGAGCCATGAATGCAGCAACACGTTTTTATCCCATGAGGCATAGTGTCTACTGCTGGGTCCCATTTCATGCTTTCTTTAAGTATATTCAGATGCCCAGTTGCTCTTGGCATAGGCTAAAGAGCATATGGAACAGGAAGTAGGAGCCAAGTGGCTTTGAAAGTTAATAGCTTTTTTAAAAACACAAAACAAAAAAAGTGTTTTCAAATTTCTAGAAAGTTGAAAGATTAGTGTGAGTAGAATATACATGTTTTTCCTAGTGCTAACACATTAAAACTAACAAAGTTCATGCCTTGCCCTATTCTCCCCACTTCCCCTCCCCCCAGTTCCTCCCTCCTTCTTTCTTCCTTTTGCCCAGTTTGCCATTCATCACTTCACTCTTAATTACTTCACCATGCCTCTAATAAAATTAAGGGCATTCTGATATATTTTATACATTTTTAAGTATTTTTAAAACTAGTTTTAGGCTAATACGAAATAACGTGTTTCTCTCTCTCTCTCTCTCTCTCTCTCTCTCTCTCGTGTGTGTGTGTGTGTGTGTGTGTGTGTGTGTGTGTGTGTGTGTTTGCAGTACTAGAGAGTAAACCCAGGGCCTCATACACGCTAGGCAAATAGTTTGCTACTGAGCTATGCTTCCAGCCCTCATGTGTGTCATTACATGTGTATGTGTTTCTTACAGGAGTATTATCTTATTGATATGAGGTATGGCACTAATCCCACACCTGCAAGAATCAACGCTGATAGGACACCTGCCAAGAATCCCCCAGTGGAGGACTGAATGCTCAGTGCTGAGTGCTTTCTGGGAATGAGCAATGCCCTGGGTTCTATCCTCAGCACCCCTGAAGAACAAATTAACATACACTGATATAGTCCCCACTTAGTCTCCTGAGTGTTTTGTTGTCCAGGTACTCGGAGCCAATGCAAGTTTGTCTTTGTGCTTAGCTGCACTCTGTCTTCAGACATAGAGGTTGACCCCTATTTCTGCTTGTTTTTAAGAGACTAGGGCCATTTGCTGCTGAATGCCTCTCTTTCTTGGCTGATTGCTTTCTCTTAGAGTCAGGTTAAACACAGTGACAATGACACACCACAGGGGATGTGGCCTCCCTCCTTCACAGGGATGATTAGGAGAATACTTGTCTACTTGCCTCACCTTTGATGAGGCCAAGTTTGCCCACCTGGTTAAGGGGTAAAGGGCAGGTTTCTATGAGGGATGGGTGGTGTGGCTGGTTTCTACAATGGGGGTGGAGTTAGAGCCCTGGCCTGGACTTAAAAATGACAATAATAACAATAGCTTCCAAGTGCTACTGCCTGTAAGGATGCCGTAAATGACTGACTTTACAGGGAAAACCCCACTTGACTGTGGTTTGTGATAGGTGTGATAATACGTTCAGTCTGTAAGTAGATGAGACACTGGGAGGGACAGCAATTAGTTCTGAGTTACACAGCAAGTTAGCGGCAAAGTCAGTCTTCAAACACTAGCACTTGACTTAAAATCTGAGTGTCACTGGCAGGTCAGCCCTCCCCTAGCTTCAGGGTAGGTTCAGTGTCTCGGGGAAAGCATCCAAACAGGATTGAGACCTACTGGTTCCCTGCTCCATTTAGAACAGCACTAAAGAGATATGAAGAATAGATGACATTTTATTTATTTGTTTTCTGGTGTTTCCGTTGTTGTTGTTCATTTGTTTTGTTTTTGTTTTTTGAGACAGAATTTCTTGTAGCCCAAGCTGATCTCTAACTTGCTGTATAGGTGAGGCTGGCCTTGAACTTCTGATCCTTCTGTCTCTACCTCCCAAGTGTTGGCACTGCCAGTGTATACCTCCATACCCTGCTAGGCTTCTAATTTTAGAACAGACCAAAGTACACTAATGCACTAATGCCTTATTCTTATGGAATGGGAGTTTGGCAAAACAGAGTAATAGGACTCTCTTTAAGGTAGACAGAAAGAAAGAGGGAGGGAGGGAGGGAGGGAGAGAGAGAGAGAGAGAGAGAGAGAGAGAGAGAGAGAGAGAGAGAGAGAGATCAACCTGGTATGGTGGCATGCAGCAATCAACCCAGTGTTCAGAAGTCAGAGGCAGGAAGATTACAATGTCAGGGCCAGCGTAGGTTACATAGGAAGATCTTGTCTTAAATAAAATAAACTGAGAAAGAATGGAATGAAAGTTAGAATAAAGAGTAAGGGAAACACCACAAATTACAGACTCTTAAAAACTGGGGCGATGTCTAATTTGGTAAAGTGATTATCATGCCAGCATGAGGGCTTGAGTTCTGGTCGCCAGACCCATGGAAAAAGTCAGGCATGGCAGCACCCATTTTTACCTTAGTGCTGGTGTGTGTGTGTGTGTGTGTGTGTGTGTGTGTGTGTGTGTGTGTAACAGTGCATGCCTATGTGCACAGTGTGTGTAGATGTTTGGGTGTCTGGGGCTCATTAGTCAGCCAGTCTAGCCAAGTCTGTGAGCTCCAGGTTCAATGAGAAAGCCTTTTTCAAAAAACAAGATGGACAGGCGCTAGCGAGACAGCTCAGCCGGTAACAGTGTTTACGGCTATTGAAGAGGACCTGGTTTCGGTTCCCACGTGGCAGCTCATGATCACCTGTAACTCCAGTTCCTGGCGATTTGATGCTGCCTTCTGACTCCCACAGGTACCAGGTGCACTTACAAACATGCAAGTAAATACTCAAAACACATAAAAATAAATCTTTAAAAAAAAAACACCACAAATAAATCTTGAAAAGGTGAGGTGGGCAGATCTTAAGCAACAAACCTTAGAAGTTGTCCTTTGGCCTCTGCTCATACATGCACACTCAGACTCCCTTCCAGCTATATTGACAAATGCACACTATGCTTGCAGCATCCAGCTGGAGAGAGAAAGAGCACTCAGGAGGGGATCAGAGGTCTTTGGGATCAGCTGTGACCACCTGGTCTGCAGGGGTACACAACCTCCCATTTACTGTTGGGTCCCCTGAGACTGACTGCCTCCTGAAGTTGTGCTATGTGCTCGCTCGTTTGCTCTGTGTCCCGCTGGAAATTTAAACAATGCCAGGAGCCTCATCTTATCCACAGCTTATCCCCAGTGCCAATATTGAACGTTGGCACCCAGTAGGACTATTGATTGCCTCAACAGACTTCCATTTCCAAAGATAGTCGTCAGCTGTCTTATGGAGGCACACAGTAGGATGATACTTGAAGAGTTTGGATCACTAAAACGAACAACATGAAACAAAACATGTTATCCAGACAGAAATAGAGACTCCGGGAAACGCTGTCAGACGCAATGGGGCTGCCAAGGCTTTTTCCTGTAGCTTGCAAGAGACTCTCAAAGCAGTCACGTGAGAAAAGACCTTTCAATGATAATCAAAGTGGGAAAGACTTCCAGGAACTCAGCAGGAAGCTCTGCTGGGAGCTGGGTTGATCCTGGCCCCTGCTGACCATCAGCAGGACTCTGAGTCACATCACCTGAAGCAAAAACCAGAAAGGATTGCTGGCTCTTGCAACTGGAAAGGCAAGAATGTAGAGCACAGGAGTGCCGTTGAGGGGTGACAACTGTCCAGCCTAATCTCTAGGTCTCTTTTCTCCATGTTCTTACGGTGTCCTTCCTCAGGAGTACTATCCACCTTGTTTTTCTGAGATAGGGCATCTCATTGGCCTGGAATTTGCTAGCACAACTAGGCTAGCTGGTCAGTGAGCCCCCGGGGTTCACCTGTCCCCAACCACTTACTGGCTTGCTCCTCCTGGTTTGCTCAGCCTGCTTTATTTCAGCACCTAAACTACCAGGACAAGGGTAACGCCGCCCACAGTGAGCTGGTCCCTCCCTGTCAGTCAATCATCAATCAAGAAAATGTACCCCAGGCTTGCCTACAGGCCAATCTTGTGAGACATTCTCTCAACTGAGGTGCTCTCTAGCTTGTGTCAAGTTGACATAAAGGTAACCAACCTGATTTCTATATTGAAGAAGAGGGAGAAGGGACAGTTAAAAACTGGGGTTGTCGGTAGGAGTAGCCAGGGCTTCCCCCATGGGCTCCACTTAGAAAAGCTTCCAGGAGAGGACTCTTTGGTCTATGCTGAATCACTCTCTGGGGCCAAGGGAACTGTGTAATCACCAAACTGTGTTGGTGATCACCAAAGTCTCATGCTGATGGAGCACAGAAAGAGAGATACAAGCAGCATAGGCAGTAAGAGGGGGAGCCAGGGTCTCAGGTCAATTTCATCAGTTTCTAATACAGATCCCCTCGCAAAACCTTTCTGATCACAGCATAAGGTTAACAGCACACTAGCAGAGCACAGTGCAGCAGCCTAGTGGCCATTCCATCTTTGGAAAGGATAGCATGACTCATAGATAGTCCCTATGAGAAAAAGGATGAAAACACTTAATAGAGGAGGCCTCAGTCTCCAGAGCTACCCAAATAGCTTCTATGGTAGACAGGCACTAGATCAAACCATGGTCCACCCCAGCATGTTATAAGCCAGATGGGAAGGAAGGGGGCACAGATAAATCACTGGGAGCAGATGGCATACACTTGAGAGGCCAGCGAGACCTTGCAGATGAAGTGGGGATGGTTGGTTGGCAGGAGTCTAGGACCTGTCCATGAAAACGGCCACCGTGCCGAAGAGGTTGTCATTCTACAGCTGTGACCCCGGCTGTCAGAGTGCCTCAGTGGGACCTGAGGAGCTGCAGTTCAGGTGAGTCAGCCCTAGGCCTCCATCTGCTTCAAGTTGGTAGCAGTCAAAATAAAGATGACAGGCCCTGGCAGACTTAAACATAACCTGAGGGGCAGGGTAATGAATGGGGCGTGGGACAAGAGCAGTCACACAGGTGCTTCCCTAGGAGATCACACATGATGTCTGCTCCAGGGCCCTCTGGGTCTGAGAGGGCGAATGAGTCAGAGCCGCTAACAAAGACAAACCAATGGCTCTCACTTTCACGGGAGCAATGTGCACCAAGCAGGCGACAGATCTGGGAAAGAGTGGGCTTTCTGAGTCACGCTGTGCTGGCTCTAATCCCAGCTCTGCCACCAGCTTAGATGATGTGAACTCGGGTTGGCTGCAAAGCTTGTCTGAGCCTCAATTTCCTCTGTCCCTCCAAAGGTAGTCGTGAGGATTAAAACTCATAAGAAAAGTACCTGGCAGGGAGGGGGGGGGCGGGAGTAGTGGCCGGTATTATCTACATATACCTGGGACCTGTGAGTTTCCCAGCAGAATTCTATGAAGCCTTAGGATTGAGACCAGAGTCTGTATGATCGCTCTGTCTGGGCTTTGAAGGTATTTAGAAATAAGGCTTAAGACGCCCTTACCTGAATTCTCAAATAGTCTTGCCAATAACATCTTTTTCCATAATACTTAACAACAACAACAAAAAAATAAGGTCACTCTAATCTTGGCTGGTCTGAAACTTGCTATGTAGACCAGACTGGTCTCAAACTCATAGAGATCTGCCTACATCTGCCTCCCAGGTGGTGGGATTAAAGGCATGCACCACCATGCCTGGCAGCAGCATAAGATAACTTTTTAGAATTGTGTGTGTGTGTGTGTGTGTGTGTGTGTGTGTGGTACATGAGGAGGCTAGAGGTCAACCTCAGTGTCATGCCTCAGGTGTTACCCACATTATTGTTTTGAGATAGGTCCTGTCACTGGGACCTAAGGCTCATCAGTTTGTCTATCTAAGTGACGTAGTCTGTTATCAATTAGTGTGCCTTAGTCACTCTTCTACTGCTGTGACAATAAGACACCATGACCAAGGCGACCTCCAGAAACTTCTAGAAGAGAGTTATTAGTGGGGGTGGGGAGTGTTACAGTTTCAAAGGATGAGCCTATGACTATTATAGTGGGGAGCATGGCAGCAGGCAGGCATGGCACTGGAGCAGTAGCTGAGAGTTTACATCCTGATCTATAGGCACATGGTGGGGGTGGGGGGAAGAAAGGGAAGAGAAAAGAGAGGGAGAGGGAGAGAGACTGGAAATGGCATGGACTTTTGAAACCTCAAAGCCCACCCCCAGTGACATGACACACCTCCTCCGACAAGGCCACACTTCCTAATTCTTCCCAAACAGTTCCACTGACTGGGAACCAAGCTCCCAAATAATTGAGCCTATGGGAGCCATTCTTGTTCAAACCACACCAAGCCTAAGCTGGTTGGATGATGAGCCCCAGAGAACCACCTGTCTCTGTCTCCCTGGCATTGGGCTCACAAGCCCATGCCACTATGCCCAGCAATTTTATGTGGTTTATGGGGATTGAATTCATGCTGTGAGGCTTGCATGCAAAGGTCTTATGTAGTTAACCTTCTCTCCAGAGCAAGATTCTTTTTTGGAAAAGCTGTGGCCCGGTGGGAGTCTCCCTCCCCCTCCCCTTCTAGCCCTCCATCATTTCTGGTCATATTAATTGTCCTTACTGATATAGATTGATTTTCCTCCAGGTTCCACCCTGAAAATTCTGAAGCCCCTGCATTGTTAGTGCTGAGGTTGAGCACAGTAGCTCTGGGGACAAGCTTAGTTCTGCCTTTACCAGCTGTGTAACATTATCTTCAACAAGTTACCTAGAGGTTCTGTGCCTCAGTTTCCTCATCTGATAAATGGGTCATAAGAACATTTGACACCCTGCATGATGTCAAGGGATGACAGATGCATGCCTGCCATCCTCCCTTGGAGGCAGACAGGGAACGACTGTGAGTTTGAGGCTAGCCTGGATACATAGCAAGTTCCAGTTTGGAAAAGCAAAGGGAAATGGAGGAATGTGGATGTAATTCAGAGCTAGAACATTTGCCTAACATGGCCCTGGATTCCATTCCAGGTCCCCAGCATCATAAGATGTTATTTGGTCCATAAGGGTATTCTGGAGACTAAATAAGTTAGTACATACAAACCACTGACTGCTGCTGTTACCACCACTACTATCATCATCTTCACCACCTCCACCATCAAAACCATCATCATTACTATCATCTCACCACCATCTTCATCATCATCACTATCCATCACCGTCATCATCAGGCTAACATTATCATTATCCCTACCAATATCATCATCATCTTCATCAATATCGCCAGCATAAACATCATCATCATTACCATTGTTGCCACCACAACCATTATCATCAATACCATCACCACCATCACCACCATCATCATTATCATTGCTATACCATCAGCACCCTCTTCATCATTGCTATCACATCAATATCATTATAAGCAGCCACATAACCGCCATCATCCCTAAACCTACGGAAAACTGTACCAATCCCTCTCACTGTCCAGGGCAGAACAATGAACACAAACTTCTCTGGTTCATCCTAGGTAGACCTCAGCTTCTAATTGTTATATGTGTGTGCATTTAGGTGTGAGAAAGTACAGGTAGAGGTCAGGAAACTAGAACAAGCCCACGAGGTGGGGGCAAAGGCTTTAAGGGCAGGTCGGTGGAGAAGACAATAGGTTACCTATGGGCATAGTGGTGGTAAGGTATAGTCAGGACAGAAAGGTGCATGGAGATCTGCGAAGAGGAGTGGGGTGGGAGGTATATGAGCAAACCAACACAAAAGACGCATGCATGGAAAAGGCATAAGGAAGCCTGTTATTCTGAAAGGTAATTTAAAAGAATTCTCATGGTTTGCACCGGAAACTGGGCACTAGGGGACCCTGCATTGTGAATAGGTAGAAAGGGACTGTGAAGAGTGACATGTGGGAGACAGGATCTTCTGGGACCTTTATCTGAGGTCATTTCTGCACAGACAGCCATTGTCCCTATTCTCCTTTCTTGTTGCTGCTCCCAATCCACTGCCTATCAATCAAGCACATGACCTGCTTATCCGTTGCTTGTGTGCCACTTTGACAGGATATCTGACGGAATTTAAAAGAAGAAAGGATTGATTTAGGCTCAGGGTTTCAGAGGGTTCAGTCTAATTGAGGGGACTTTGGTGGAGTAGAATAACTCACATTGTGGCAGTCAAGAAGCCATCAGGGACTCACTTACAGTGATCTATTTCTCCCAGCTAGGTCCTTCCTCCCAAAGTTATCCAAACTACCCAGAATAACACCAGCTGGACACTGAGCATCCAACATATGAACTTATGGAAGATGCTTTATGTTCAAACCATAACATTGTTCTTCTAGATGTCTAGACTTGATAGAGGGTAACACTGCTAACAAGCAGGGAGCAAAGGTGCAAAGTAGTGACAGATCCTTTGCTATGGAGCAGAATCAAGAGCAAGGCTGATGATGCTCAGCACTGGGAAGCCAATATTCTTTTAAGGAGCCAGAGAAGGTGCCTTTGGAAGGAGCTAGGAAAGCCCTGAGTTTACAGACGGAAGGATAGGATGCAGGACACTGCCTGAAAAACAGGAAGACCTCAGACTGTGCGATTGGGCAGGAGGGAAGGGCAATGAGATCAAATGTGAGCAAGCTCAACGGGATACACTTCATGAGTGGCCGTGGGGACTTCCCCTAAAGCACGCTGTCTTGGCAAAGTCATGAGGTTCAGATACAACAAAGAAGAAAACTGGAAGCAAATGGAGGGTAGGGAGACAGCTCAGCTGGTAAAGTGCTTGTCTTGCAAGCATGAGGACTTAAAGCCCATCTTCAGAATCCAGGTGAGAAAAAAAAAGCTGAGTATGGTGACATGCTTGTGCTGGATATGGTGACACATGTGTGCTGGGTATGGTGACATGCGTGTGCTGGGCATGGTGACACGTGTGTGAGTTGGAGGCAGAGCAGGCAGGGCTCTGGGGCTCACACCAGACAGCCTAATTTACTTGGTAAGTTCCACGATCCTGTCTCAGTAAAAAGGTAGATGCCACCCGAGGAATGGAGATTGCCCCAAAGAACATTGCAAAGGGTCATCATATAGCCTCCACTCATACATACTCATACCTGCACACACACACACACATACACACACACACACATGCACACACACACATACACACACAGAGAGAGGGAGAGAGAGATTAGAATGTGCTTATCTCTTACCCATTTAATTTCATTGTAGTACATCCCCCCCAATTTTCTATATATATATTCAAGAAATGTTCTGAGCCTTAACTCCATGAGCCTCATGTACTGTACCAAGTCTGCATATAAATAAGATGGGGGAAGGGTGTGGAGAGGTAAGCTTCTATCATTTGAGTGGGCCATCTGGCTTGTTCAAGGGCTAATGGCCCCGTTACCTTCCAGAGGATGACCTACAGAGAGGATAAAAGCCATAATGCCACTATCAACTCCCAAGATGCTACATCAACTCAAGTGGTCAATAATGGCATTTTCTCTGCTGAATGCTTCTCCTCCTTCAATGGTCCTCCATGTCCAGTGGCAATATTTGTGAACTACAAATGCTGGAGACAGGCTGGTTCCATCAGGCTGCTTCCTAGTTTTTCTGGCCCACCCTGCATCCTTTAGGGTTGATCTCCCCATTGTTCTGGTCTCCGCTGAGAACTCCCTGGGAGAATGTTCTGAAAAGGCTGCTCCAAGCATCTGGCTCTTTCAAACAAGCTCATTCTGCCTTTTCCTCTCCTCTGTTCTCTTCCATGAGGCTGAGTTTAAGAGCAAAGCAGAGTTGGCTTTTAAACAGCAGTATGTGTCATCTAAATAAATACGTTTCACAGGGGAAAACACACTAAATATGATATTCCCATGAGTCACAGAACAGCTGGGCTGGCTCTGAAGCCATAAGCCTGTTCTCCCGTCAGTAATAAGGATCGAAGAATGGAGCAAGATCACATTTCAAGATGGGCCATATCCCCAAGGCAGTACGTGGTTACCTTCTGGCATCATTTGGTCCTTCTGAGCTACTATGAAAAGCACACTGACCAAAAAGAATAGCATCTAAAGTCTGGCCAGGATCCATGGAGCTCAGTACAGATTTCTACTTAATGGGGAGAGAGGGGTGGATGTTTAAAGAGCAGTCTATGAAGTCACATGATCACATCTGCCTTTACCTGGATTGCATGTGCTCCTGTGTGTGCAGGTGAACATATGTGTGCAAGTATATATGCACATATGCAGAGGCCAAAAGTCAACCTTGGTTGTCATTCATTAGGCATCATCTATCCTCTTTGTACATATGTTTGTATGGTATACATGCATGAGTGTACACATGCTGTTATATGTGGGTGCATATGTGAATGTATGTATGGGTACATGCATGTGTGCACACGTACACACTCTGTGTGTGTGTGTGTGCATGTAAGGACCCAAGGTTAACATCAGAGGTCTTCCTCAGTAACTCTTCACTTTATTTTTATTGAGGCAGAGCCCCTCAAAAGAACCAAGAGCTTGCCAATTGGCTGAGTCTAGGTAACCTGCTAATCCCAGAGACCCCTTGTCTCTACCTCCCAAGGGCTGGGATTATAGCTGGCATCATGCTTGCCTGGATTTTATGTGAATTCTGGGGACCTGAACTCCAGTCCTCATATTGGCACAAAAGAGCCCTCTCCCTAGCCCCTGTCACCTGCTTTTTGAGACAGGGTCTCTCATAAGCCTGGAACTCAACAAGTAGACTAAGCTAGCTGGGCAGAGTATGGCTTCTGCCGTGGTTCTGTTCAAGGAATTTAAAATTCAGGTGGCAGTAAGATTAAAAAAAAAATAAATAAAATCTCATTTCATTTTATATTCCCCAAATGGCAATTCAGTTGTCCATGCCCCTAACCTAGTTAATGAGAGGTCACTCATGCCGCTGTGGAGGAAGCCTCACCACCGACATATTTTCCCGTAGAGGTGTAGAGGTGAGAATCCCACCGCCAGGTTGCCTGTGTTTTCTTTCTTTGAAACACTTTTAAAGCTGCTTCCAGGAAGGAACCAACAGGTAGAAAGCAGAAGGATGTTCTGAGTTTAGAGAGGTGGATTATCCTACCAGAGATGTTCCTTTTAAGACTTAATCTTAGACTTCAACAAGCTGCCTACCAGGGTTGTCTCCCTTTCCTAAGCCCAAAAGCTCTTCCCAACAAGGTGACCTGAGGACATCTCCCAAGAAGTGAATAATGAAGGGGACAGGTCCCAGATGCTAAGGTGGCCTGGATGGGCAACAGTCCAGGCTGTGTTTCGGTTGTCTAATCCCAGCATCTGCTCTGTGGGCTGTCTTAGTTAGGATACCTATTGCCATGATGAAGCACCACGACCAAAAGCAACTTGGAGAGGAAAGGGTTTATTTTACTCATGGTTCCATCTAACAGTTAATCATCAAGAGGAGTGAGAGCAGGAACTGAAACGGATGCAGAGGCCATGGAAGGGGAGCAGGGCAGCCTATTGGCTTGTTCCACATGGATGGCTCAGCCTGCTTTCTCAAAGAACCCAGAACCACCAGCCAAGGGATGGCAGTGCTCACAATGGCCTGGGCTCTCTCCCATCCAGCACTAATTAAGAAAATGCCCTACAGGCTTGCCCACAACCTGATCTTATGGAGGCATTTTCTCAGCTGAGGTTTCCTCCTCTCTGATGACTTACACTTATGTCAAATTGCCATAAAACTAGCCAGGACAGCACACATGTGCATATGTGAAATATAAATATATAAACACACACATATATACATATATATATTTAGTGTGTGTATACCTGAATGTGTATGTGTGCTTATGCCTGAGTGTGCATGCATGTGTGTCTGAATGTACATATGTGCAACAAATGGAAGGAACCTGAAGAAGTCAGAAGAGGGAACTGGATCCCCTGGAACTGGAATTATCAATGGTTATGAGCCACTGTATGGATGCTGGGAGTCAAATCTAAGTCCTCTGGAAAAGCAACCAGTTCTCTTAACCATGGAATATTCTCTCCAGCCTTGTCTCCTTTTAAAATGTTATTGTTGTTGTCATTGGAGACAGGATCTCGGGTAGCCCAGGATAGACTCAAGCTCCTGATGTGGCCGAGGATGATCTTGAAATCCTGATGCTCCTGCCTCCATCTCTTGAGTGCTGGGATTATAGGCACTTATCATTTCTGATTTATACCCTATGGGGAATGGATTCCAGGGCTTCATGGACTCTACCACCTGAGCTACATCCTCAGCTCTGCTCTGTCTTCTAATAAAAACTCTGGACCAAAATCCTTGCATCCTTTGATAGCATCTTTCAAAAGCAAAATTGCCTGCTTAATTATCCAGACAGCACTATTTGCCTATGCAGAGAAAAAAATGACACAAAACTGAGTTAATATACTTGATATTACATTTTCGAGGCATGTACCATAGAATATCTGTGTTAGTGTAATTAATTTAATTGAGTCATGCCTACCAGGAAATTATTTAATTATATCGCCAGTTGAATAGGTGATCTAATTATAATAAGCGAACGTTCCTCTTTTTTTTTCCAAAAAGAAAATCGCATTTATTGCCAGTTGATGGGGAGAAATTGAGAGAGAGAGCAATGAAGACCGTTACTGAGAAGGCTGGAACAACCACAATTTACTGCGAAGAGATAAAAACCAAACACCTCAGCCATATTATCACCATAATTGTCTGCAGTTTACAAATCTTGTAAAACAAATGAATCATGAAATGTGAGAGTACGATTCAAAACACACATAGAAGGTGCTACATTGATTACACGGAGGCGGCTTGACTTAATTGTAAATTGTTTTCCTTTCAGTGGGAGGCGGAAAGGTATTAATTAGGAGTGATTTCGACAGGATTGGACGTCCAAGGATGTGCCTGAGCAAAAACTCTGCAGAAAAGACTGGATGGTTGGGAGAGTTGAGAGAATTGGAGAGTGTGTGTATGTGTGTGTGCGCGCGCGCAGGCGTGCGCATGTATTTTCTTTCTAATTCTCTTGTGACATTTGGTGTCGTGCTAATCCCTTGAGTCAGCACACATTCACCGATCTGAGATTTAATAAACATATAAATGGCTCAAGTTAGACCAGGAAGCCCCCCCTCCCCAATCCAGGTGGCAAAGATGTAAGCTGGGCAGCACTGTGTGTCCCCAGGGAGCTGCAGAGAGAAGACTGGAGCAGCGATCATAGCTCCAGCTGTCTTTTAAAAACTTTAGAGGGGCTGGCATCAAATCAAAACCCTGCTGTACTCCCTGCCCTGCCCTCCCAGGCACTCTGTTCTGAGCCTTTCCCACCAACAAGCCCTTATTCTCTGCAGCCCAAATAATTTATTGTTTTCTACTGTTCTCCTTGGCTGAGTCCTCAAGTGCAGTGGCTCCCCCCTTACTAGATGGACACTCCATAATTCAGCTAGCATCTCACCAGCACCCTGCTGCTTCGCTTCCCTCCCCTCTTTCCTCCCCCCTTCTTTTCTTCCTTCCTTCTAAAGTCGAAGGGGACTCACTAGATAGCTAAAATGCTACCCTTGAGAGCAGCTCCGGTCAAACAGAATAGGGAATGAACTCTACCACATTTGCTTCTTGGCGGTCAGCACCGCAAATCTGTGTTCTGCTCACACAGATATGACTATTAATTCTGTTCTCTCTCTGGAGCTTCTCTATTCCTTGGGTAATTAGTGTCTTTCCCTTTATAAGGGTAAAACCCAAAACCACCTTGGCAGAATGGGGCAGTGGAGTCTAAAGTGTGGGCAAATGATTCTGGCAGCCAAGTTCGGATGGTCTTTCACGATCTGTCTTCCCAGGAAAACCACAGAGAATATGCAGGACTGATTAACCTCCCAGCCACAGGGAATGCTTCTACCACTGCACATGAAATGACAGGAGCATCAGGAAGGGACCGGTGCTGGGTTTCAAATGGAAATCTGCTGAACTTCAGTGCAGCTTGTGCAAGGATGCTTCTTACCAGATCGTCATTTTTATAGCTGGGATCAGACTGCTATCAGTTTATGAATGTCACCAAGACTCAGGGGAATTGTGAGCAGCCAGTGGGTACATGTGGCTGGTTAGGGACAGTGGCTCAACTTGCAGCTCCCGCACAGGTGGGAACAAACAGATGGAGTATAATCTGTCACCACTGAACACATAGGAAACATCACATGTCAGGAGACTGACACGTGTCAGACATCCTTCTGGTCCAGCTGAGCGAGAGAATTTGTCAGGAGCATCCACCTTTTACAATGACATCAGTCCTTTTAGTGACTGCAGCAGAGCCATTTCCTTGGGCTCGACTGGGCCACCAGCATCTTCAGACAGAACAACTGTGGTGACCCACACAAGACAGGTGCTGTTTTGTTTTGTTTGTTTTGCTTTCCCTCTTTCCTTTTCTTCTTCTTCCTTCATTTGTTCCTTCCTTCTTATGAGAGGGTATGTGCACATGGTGTGCACAAGCGTTTGAGTGTCTGTGCATGAAAACCAGAAGTCAACATCGGATTCTTCCCCCATTGCTCCCCACCTTAATTTTTGAGACAGGGTCCCTCACTAAACCTTGAGTTTCACCTAGACTGGCTGTCCAGAGTCCCCAGGGTCTGTTCATGCCTGCCCCTCCGTCTCTGGGGTTACAGACATATACTGCCACATCTGACCTTCCTGTGAGTGCTAGGAATCTGAACTCAGATCCCCATGCCCTTACAGCAGGCTCCTGGCTTATGGAACCATGTGCTCTGTATCCCCAGCACTCACCCTTCCTTCCTCCCTCCCTCCCTTCCTTCCTATCTTCCTCCTGCCTCATAGCAGTCTAGGTTGGTGCCCCAGGGATCCTATCATTTGCACCTTCCAAGTTCTGCTATCACTAGTGAGGGCACCACATCCGGATTTTTTTTTTTAAAAAAATGTTGACTCTCAAGTCTGCAAAGCTCTTTACAAACGGAACTGCCTAGTCCAAATTGGACCTATTAATAGAGGGAGTAAAAGGGTAGGGACCACAATACTCACAGGCTCCTCACAGCCCCTCCCTTCTCTGGGAGTTCAATCACTGCTATCTAAGAGGGAAACCAATGGTTAGAGGTGTGGCTTTTTTATTCTATTTATTTATGCTTTTTTGAGACAGACTTTCTCTGTGAAACAGTTCTTGCTGTCCTGGAACTCACTCTGTAGACCAGGCTCTGCCTGCCTCTGCCTCCCAAGTGCTGGGATTAAAGGCGTGCGCCACCACCACCCTGCCAGGTGTGGCTTGTTGTTTGGTGTTCCTACAGTAGCTTGCCCAGGGGACTTCCTGGTCCACGAAGCAAGTTCCAGGCCAGTCAAGGCTACATAGCGAGACTTTGTCTCAAAGCAACAAAATACCCCAAAATGGCCAAACTATAACAATATAATATAACTTAGCTTTGGAAGGAGGTGAGCTTAAACAACAGGCATTGCTTTTCTCACAGTTTTGAGAGCTGAGAATTCAAGATCCAGGACCTAGGAGTTCTGCTTTCTTCTAAAACTGTGTCCTGAGCTCACGGTGGTCGCTCTCTTGGTTGCTCTCATTGGTTCTTGAATGGCATTTCTTCTGTTTCTCTGTACACCTACACTTAAAAACAAAACAAAACAAAAAAACAAACAAAAAAAAACCATAAAGGACTAGCTGCTACCAAGAACTGGTGAGGGTCACAGATAATAAATGAGCATGTGTGTGCACAGGTGTCCACATGTCCATGCTCATGTCTGGGTGCTGTGGGACAATGGTCTGTACCTTGTCAATTGTATTTTAATAAAATGCTGATTGGCCAGTAGCCAGGCAGGAAGTAGAGGCAGAGCAACGAGAATTCTGGGAAGAGGGAAGTTTCAGTCTGCAGTCATCACCCAAATACAGAGGAAGCCAGCCACAGAGCAACCAAGATGTGACTGCCTTGCCGAAAAAGGTACCAAGCCACGTGGCTAACACAGACAAGAATTATGGGCTAATATAAGTTATAAGGACTCTCACTTGAATCTGGGGCTTAGTGATTTGTGTGGTCTGACTAGCCAGCTTGCCCCACCCTGCCATCACCAGGGATTCCTTGTCTCTGCCTTCTGGGTGATGGGATTACAGGTAGACCATCAGAGATTCCTTGGTGGGTGCTGGGAATCTGAACTCTGGTCCTCACACATGCACTGCAGGCGTTTTTATGTACTGAGCCTGCACAGGGAACTTGTTTTTAGACTTTTATATTATTTTAAATTATTCGTGTGTGTGTGTGTGTGTGTGTGTGTGTGTGTGTGTGTGTGTGTGTGTTTGCATGTGCACACGAGTGCAGGTGCTTTTACAGGCCCCTAATCTTGGATGCCCTTGGAGTTGGAATTACAGGCTCTTGTGAGCTGCCTGACCTAGGTGCTGGGAACTTAATCCAGGTCCTTTGCAAGAACAATATGTGGTCTAAACCACTAATCCATCTCTCCAGCCTGCACAGAAGATTTTTAATGCAAGGAGACTGCTCTGTATGATGCCATCTTGGAGACCACCTTGCATGTTACACACTGGTCTAAACCCGCAGAACAGAATGCACAGTAAGGGTGAACCCCAGCCTCTGCTATGGGCTGTGCAATGCTGACAGTGATAAGTGCATGCAGGCTTTGCAGCTGGAACACGTGTGTCACTGTGGTGGAGAATCTTGACATGGGGGAGGTGTACACAGAGGCAAGGGGCAGATACAAACTCTCCGTGTCCTTTGCTCGACTTTCCTATGAACCTAAAGCATTTCTTTAAAAAGTACGCTTGCAGCTAGGAATGTAGTTAGATTGGTAGTGCTGATCTGGCATGCACAAAGCTCTGGGTTTGAACCTCAGAACTGCATAAAACGGGCATCTTGGCATGGGAAGGTCAAGACAGGAAGACATAGAAGCTTCAAGGTCATCCTTGTCTATATAGTAAGTTCGAGGCCAGCCTGCGCTACGTGAGATCCTGTCTTAAAAAAAAGTATTGAAAAATATCTCAGCACAAAATTCTTTATGTTTGTTTTTGTTTTGTGTGTTTGAGACAGTGTCTCAGTTTATAGCCCAGGCTGGCTTGAAACTTGACAACTTGACTCTAAAACCCAGTCTGGCTTCAAATTCATAGCAATCCTCCTGCCTCTATTTCCCCTAGTGCTTGGATCGTACCACTATGTCCAGCTCCACAAATTCTTTATAAAGCAGGGTCAACTCAGGGCATTATAAATAAATTATCAATGTCATAAAATCAGAGTGCGAAGTTTATCTGTTTGGTTGAGGGCAGCAGAGACTCGGCCACTAAATGAGGGGTGGGAACGAGAAGCTCGGAAGGAGGCAAACCTTGGACATGTGTCTAAAAATAACACCTGTTTCTCCCTTCTCGCTTTTAATTATTTCACCACCCCTGGTGAGCTGTCTGCGAGCTGAGTCGGGAATCTTCCTCCCAGCATCTCCCGAAGCCCCTGACACTTGGTTTGTTGCTTTATTTAAAGCAAGCACGAGGCAGAGGAGGGAATGGGAAATTCAGGGCTGGGAGGGAATTTGGCAGCGTTGTCAAACTCACCTACAGCTGTCAGCAGAACACCCATTCCCTAAACAGCTGTGGTCACAGACAACAGCCCCTGGTTTGGGTCTCCGGCCACCAGGGGGAGGGGGTTGGGGGGTATGGTTTTGCTGAAGGCGGCATTCTTCTGAGGGAATCAACACTGAGGGATGGTAGACTGCTTTTCTGGCCCGGAATGGTGGCTCACACCTGTGAACTTAGCAGGAGGTTGAGGCAAGAGGATTACTGCATGTTTAAGTTCCCCAGCCTGGGCCATGTATTGAGTTCCAGGCTGGCCTGGCCTCCAGAACGGAACCTTATCTCTAACTAACACATCATCAAAATCTTCTTTTCTAGATGATTCTCACAGACGTCACGTTGAGGAAACAAGGCCAGCCATTATGGAGAAAATGTGACAGAATTCCGAGTGATGCTTTCAGGCGACATTCAAAACACTGAGCTCAACAAGGACCACGGCTGTCACGACACTGATTTCCTTAGGTGGAGCTTCATTGAGAGGAATCATCTGGATTCCATACTGTGTTCAGGATTTGTTTGGTTTGTAAATATTCATCCAGTTGGGTGAGTGTGTAGCTCAGCTGGCCCAGCATGCTTGAAGCCCTGGGTTAGATCACCTGCACCCCATAGTGTCATGTGTGGTGGCACAAGCCTGTAATCCCAGAAACCGTGGGGAGTGGAGGAAGGCGAACCAAGAATTCAAAGTCATCCTCAGCTACATTGCAAGCTTGAGGCAGCTTGAGGCTATCCTGGACGACACTAGGCCTTGTCTCAAAGAAAAAAAATACCAAGTTGTAGCGTTCATGTGGAAGTTTCCTACCTGTGAGTTCTACCTTGGTTATGAGGCAGAGTGGTACTAGGTAGCTGAAGCTGTCCTAGTATGTATGATCCTCCTACATTGGCCTTTTAAGTACAGGTGTGTACTGCCACACACAGGTATACATGTGTGGGTTTGTGTATGTGGGTTTGCATGTGCCTGTGGAAGCCAGAGGTCAATGTTAAGTGTCTTCTTCGATTGTTTTCTATCTGAATTTGTTTGTTTTGTTATGTGTGTGTGTGTTTGTTTGTGTCGAGTGTGTGTGTTATGCACATTGGGAGGCCGGACCGAAACAATGGGCACCTGCTGTATCACTCTGCCTTATCATCTTCAAACAGGGTCTGTCCCACAACCTGGAATGAGTCTGGGTCTGATGGTTAACAAGCCCTGGCAACCATCTCCTCCCCACCCTGCTCAATGCTGCGTTTTCCAGCAGGCATGCAGACACTCAACTTTTCACATAGGTCCTGAGTATTTGAACTAAGGTCTCTGTGACTGCATAGCCAGCACTCTTGCCCACAGAGCGCAGTCTATGCAGAACCCAACAGTGTATTTTTTTTTTTTTTGAGAAAGGGCCTCTTACTGAACCCAGAGCTCACTGATTGGCTGGACTGACTGGCCAGCTAGTTCTGGAGCTTAGCTCATCTCTGTACATCCCTCCCAGTGTGTCACCACACCTGGACATTTAATGTGCATGCTGGGATGTGAACTAGGTCTTCCTGCTTGTGTGGCTGGCATATTACTGTCTCCCTCACTCCGCAAGTGGGCATTTTATGTGATATTAGTCTCCCCCCACCCCCATCTCTCTCTGAAAATGCTCACCCTGCAGAAATACATAGAGAATGAGACCCATCCTTACCAGGAGAAGCAGACCTTCAGGGGCTCTGCTTCCACTCACTGCTTCTCTCCCTCTCCAGGTGTGGGCACAATTCAGATTGAACATTCTGGTTCTCATTTTCATTTTCAGACCTTTCCTATATATGTACTATCTGTAGTCATGAAAGATGCCCTGTGTTGCTTTGTTGGCTTTTAAACTGTGTATAACACGTATCTTATAGTTTGAATCACTGTTGCTTTTCAGGGGAGAGATTCGTGTAGAGGGTTTTCCATACCCGCCTGTGAAGCTCTGTTTCATTCATTTTAACTACTGCGTAGAACTCTGTTGAACGTTGAACAGAATGGTTCAGAGAGATGCTTCTTCCACTCTGTCCACTTGAGATCCCTTGTCACCCAAGACATTTTAAACCCAGGCACATAGTTAGGTGTGGTAATTAGTATTAACTGTCAGCTTGGTAGGTTCTAGACTCAGAAGATGAGCCCCAGGGCATGCTGGGGAGGGGTTACCTTGGTTGCATTGAAGTGGGAAGGCCTGTTCAATGTGGGTGTCTCCATTCCCTGGCTGGGATCCTGGACTGTACAGTTGGAGGAGGGGAGCTGAACAACAGCAACAGCAGTAGCAGCAGCGGCAGCAGCAGCAGCAAGAGCAGCAACAGCAACAGCGTTTGTTCACTGCTCTGCTTCCGACTGTGGGCGGGATGGGACCAACTGTTTCAAGCTCTGGCCTCCCTGACTTCTTGGCCACGAGGAGCTGTGCTCTTGAACTATGAGCAAGAATAAACCCCTTTCTTTAAGTTGCTTGTTGGAGAGTTTTACCACAGGAACAGGAAAGGAAACTAAGACTATATGTGTATAAAATAAATGTCTATCAAGCCAAACTTTTGCTGACAATAATAAAGAGCTGGGATTACAGGTGGCTGCCATGCCCACCCCACTTTAATGTGGGTTCCGGGGTTCTAAGCTCCATTCCTCATACTTGTGCAGCAAGCACTGCATCCACCGAGCCATCAGATATATTAACCCAGATATACTAATTTGACACTTACATGCTGTAGAATGATGGTTAGAAAATGTTGCTTTTGTTTTTCATGGCAAAACCACTATATTTCTGCAGAAGCAGAGTGCTTTGTATGTACAATAGAAACACTGCAGCTCATCACATGCAATAGTCTTGGTCCTGAGCCAGGGAGGCATCACAGTGCAGAGTGCTTGTGTCCTGTGTCTCAAAACAAAGCTGCAGTGATGTCTCACAATGCAGCGTGGGCGAGTGCTGCCCAAACACCTTGAAGTCATTAGGAGTTTGAGCTCTCAATCAGATTTTGGTTATTGTGTGCTCAGAACCCTTTGACTGTTGCTAAACATTCAATTACCTACAGTTTAAGACGGTGGGTGTAAATGATTATCCATATGAACCTATGGGATGTCAGTTGTAGCAGTCAACTTGACAGCATCTAGGATCACCTGGAAAAAGAATCTTGGTGGGATTGTCTAGATCAGGTTGGCTGGTGGCATATCTGGAAGTTTGTCTCCGATACATTAATTGATCTGAGGATACCCAGCCTGGACGTGGGCAGCATTATTCCCCAAGGTTGTACCCTGGGCTGTACAAGAGTAGAGAAAGCTAGCTGAGTGCTAAGCATGCCACATTCATTCTCTCTCTGCTCTTGTCCATTGGTATGCTATGACTGGCTGCTTCAAGCTCCTGCCGTCTTGACCTCCCTGTTGTGATGGGCTGTAACCTGGCATTGGGAGCTAAAATAACACGTTCACCTTTTTGCCAGGGTATTTTTTTCACAGCAACAGAAATGAAACCAGAACACTTTGCATCTCTATTTATTTACTCCCTCCCGTTTCTATTTTCCATTCACTTTGAAAGTTAATCTTGCTAGAGGCTTATTTGTTTAAGTAAAATAAATGACTTAAAAAATTCCTTTTGGGGGCTGGAGAGACACCTCAGCTGTTAAGTTTTCTGGCTGCTCTTCCAGAGAACCTAGGTTTGTTCCCAGCATCCACTTGACAGCTCACAACCATCTGTAACTCTTGTTTTAGGGGACTGGACACTCTCTCTTGGTCCTTGTCAGTAACAAGGCATGCATGTAGTCCATAGATGTACATGCAAGTAAAACATGTTTGCCCATAAAATTAATTTAAAAATTAAAAATAGATTGAAAAAATCCTTTGTTAAACATACTTTTCCTGCCTCATTGTTTTCCTTAATTTTAGGCTTCTGATCAAAATCCAGAAGTATTATTATTATTATTAAATACAATTTTTAAAAGATTCTGATCAGGAAGTTTGTCTCATAACTGTGTTCCCGGCACCTGGGATATTGAGGCTTGAGGATCACAAATTTGAGAGCAGCCTGTACTACATAGTGAGATCCTATCCAAAAAAGAATTTGTTCTTAAATGTGGTAGTTTATTATACTTTGTATTTTATGAAATTTTGTGATATTCTTTATTTCTTGTTTTTCATATCTTTCTTCTGTGTTTGATTTCTTCTTATTTTCTGGTAATAAATCTTTACTGCTCTTCTGAAAATGGTTGTTTGTGTCTTTGTAGCTAAATGATAGTTCCGATATATAGAATCTCAGATAAGTCTCTCTCTTTCTCTCTCTCTCCCCCCAATGTCTGCTTTGTTGCCCATATTGGACCCAAACTTCCGAACTCAAGGGATTCTCCTGTCTTAACCTCACAAGGGGCCGTGGCTATAGAGACCTACCTATAATAAAGGCACTTTAAAGAATTTTGCAATGCTCCTTGTGGTTTTTCTTAACTAGAGATATGGTGCAGTTGTTTGAAAAGGGCTTATTTCTATTAATGAATGAATTTTTGCTTGTTTTGCCCACTGTGTTACCTCCTTCAAAGAGTATGGAGTATGCAGTAAGCACTCAGTGAATGTTTAAATGTCAAATGAGAGAAAACAACACCGTCTGGAATGTGACAATGTCTTGCCCTATACCTAGAAATGTTTTTTGTAGAACTAAAGACATTCATCTGATTTCTAAAAAAAAAAAAAAATGGGAGGAAGGTTTGAAGAGACAGCTACATCAATAAAGGGCTTGCCGTGTAAGTGTGAAGACTTAAGTTTGATACATAGAACCTTCTTTTAAAAAACTGGATGATGGGAGGTAGAGAGAATGGCTCAGTAGATAAAGTGCTTGCTTTGCAAATATGAGGACCAGAGTTTGGATCCCCAGACCCCACAGAAAAGTTGGGAAGACATGATGGCCATCTGGAAACTCAACAGAGGCAAGGGAACCTAGAAGCAAGCTGGCATACAAGATCAGTAGGGATCCCCAGGCTCTGGGTTCAATGAGAAAACCTGCCTCAACTAAAAACAGTAGAGAGAGTTGCTGTGGGATAATCCTTCTGTAATCTGTAAAAATGTGTTGCTCTCATTGGTCCATAATAAAGCTAATGTGACCTATAGCGAGGCTAGGCAGAAAAGTGCAACTGAAAACATAGAGAGGAACAAGAGCAGAGTTGAAGAAGAGATGGTAGCCAGCCACCAACGAGACATGCTAGAGAACAGGCAAAGCCACAAAGCCAAATGACACAATGCAGATTAGTAGAATGGGTTAATTTAAGTTGTAAGAGCTAATTAGTAATAAACCTGAGCTACAGGCCAAACGTTTTGTAATTATGATAAGCTTCTGTGTGATTATTTGGGATCAAGAGGTCAGGACAAAAGAAAAGCTCCACCTCTGTTGACTTATGGTGTTCTAATGTGGCGGTGCGTGTACATCCACATACAGGAAAGACTTCTACAGCCAATTTTGGGCCACCACATACACACACAGAGACACACAGACATATAGGCACTCAGACACACACACACACACACACACACGCTCTTGCTGTGAATTCTGAGACGGGTTGGCCTTGAATTTGAGGCAGTTGTCCTGCCCCAGCTTCCCATGAGTGCCGGATCATGTGTGTGGCTACCATGAGTGCCGGATCATGTGTGTGGCTAACACACTTGGATTTAGAGCCCGGGCTTTAGGAAAGGGGATCCTCTGATCCTCTCAGTTGCATATTCTTTAAAAACTCTTCCCCTGGGGTTGGCTGTAAAGAGACCTGGTGCCTTCATGAGAGCAAAGCCCTCTTCAGAACGTGCCAGCCATGTGTACAAGCTTTCAGAGACTCATTCACAGAAAGAATATCTCCAACTTCTGTGTGTGTGTGTGTGTGTGCACATGACATGTGTATGACAGGTGCCAGTGAAAGTATGTGCTCATAGAAACCAGAGGTCAATACTGGGTGTCGATCTCATCTGTTCTCCGTCTTATTTTTGAGGCATGGAATCTCACTGAAGTGGAGCTCCCTCATGATGCTAGATGAGGTGGCTAGCAAGCCCTAGGGGTCCTCCTGGCTCTGTATTCCCAGCCCTGGGGTCACAGCAGCGCACTGCTCTTTTCCCAGGGGCCCTGGTGATTGAACTCTGGCACTAACATTACTGGATGAGCCATCTCCCTGAGTCCTCATTTCTAAATAGACTGCATGGTTTCATCATTGGCGGCTCCTTTAAAAAAGCAGGATATCACAACAGGAACGTTGACATCCAGACATGGGCTGTGTGCAGAGGCATGGTGGCAGTGACTGGTGTGGTCTTGAAGACAGCCCTGTCACAACCTGGCAGGGAGCAGCAGGGCAGGCTGAGGCTCTGTGGGAAGCATAGCTTCAGGATTTTGCAGGAAATCTCATTTACAAAGAAGGTAGAGTCCTCTGAGGGCCAGCATTCAGGAGGCATTTAAAGGGTTAGCCCCTGAGAGTGCCGATGGGCTTCAGATTGGTCATTTATAAAGTAGAAGGAACTATTAGGGCTTAGAAAAGATACCTGGTCCAAACCATTTGGTAGATACAGCGGGCACTTGAATGTCAAGAAAGTAAAAAGTGCATCTATAAAGTCCCTAGGCCCAAACCATCATTTATAGCAGATGTTGTGTTTGCCGCTCTGATCGAATATAACAGTCTACACTCTAGGTCTGGTCTGTTACTAGACACCATCCATATTCCAGCTCAGGCAGGTTCAGTTCTTGAGGTTTGTATATGTGTCTGTTTTCTTTTTCTTTTTAAAAAATTTAAACGTTCTGTCTATCTATTTATTGTGTGTACATGCCTGGTGCAGAGGGGTAGGTAGACACATGCCAGCACCTGTGTGAAGATCAGAGGCCAGCTTGCAGGAGCCAGTTCTTTCTCTTCGGTTGTCATGCGTGGTGTCACCCACTTTAACTTGCTGAGCCTTCTCCAAGGACCCCTAAAGATAAAGAATATAACTTTTCTCTTGGTGGCGGTGGTGAGATTTTTGTTGTTGTTTTCAATTTTTGTTTTGTTTTGAGATAGGGTCTAGGGTCACGCAGGTGAGCCAGGACCTAGTAGAGGCCAGTAGTGAGCTGGATGAATCTTGATCCTCCGGCTTCCATCTCTGATGTGGCTGGGATTAAAGGCTTTTCTGCCTCTACCAACCCAATTTTCTGGGTTCTGGAAATGAAACCCAAGGCCTCAGGCATTAACCCATGCCTCTAACTCCTCACTGGGATACTCCAGGAAGGTGGTTCTACCACTGAACTACACCACAGCCTTCCTTTTACTATTGATTTTGAGAAATGGTCTCACTATGTTTCATAGGCTGACCCTAAATTTACTTGGTTTCCTAAGTAGGAATTGAACATTTAATTCTCCTGCCTCGGTCTTCTGGTTAGCTGAGATAACAGACACAGCCAGTGTTTCAGAGTTGTGGAGAACTCTGTCCAGTTCAGAAAGCTCCTTTAGGACAGGATGATTCCAGAAAACGCTGTAGTAGCTGGCACTGTTTGCCAATCGATTGACTGGTTGCCAGGCATACCTCAACCTCGGGTTACCTGCAAGACCATACAGTTCTCCCAACAGTGCTGTTAGGGAGAAATGAACCAAAATACCAGGAAGGAAAAAAAAGGTGTTAGAAATACAGAACAAAACTGTGAAGACAGATCAATTTGTGAAATGCTTGCCTTGCAACTATGATGACCTGAGTTGGAGCTACAAAAAACACACTAAAGAAGAACTAGGTAGGGTGGTGCCTGCTTGCACTCCCAGCACTGGGGCTAAGTTTGACTAGCCAGCCAGCCTAGCTTAATATGGCAAGTTCCAAGCTAGAAAAAGATCCCAGCACTTGGGAGGCAGAGGCAGGTGGATCTCTGTGAGTTCAAAGCCAGCCTGGTCTATGGATTGAGTTCCAAGACAGGCTCCAAAGCTACGCAGAGAAACCCCAATGACAACTGAGATTGTCCTCTGGGCTTCATGTGCATTTGTATATATACTCATGCAGCCTCCACCACACGCACATACATGAAGCTACACACATGCGTGTGGGCGCAAGCTCATGCACGCACGTGCGCGCGCGCGCGCACACACACACACACACACACACACACACACACACATAGATACACAAGATAGATTAAAAGCAAATGTCAGCAAGAGTTTAAAAACATGTTTTCCTTGGTGCTCAGAGAACAGGTCTCTTTGCAAATTGCGTCTCCCATAGCCACCACATCCACTCTGAATCCACGGAAGCATAAACAGAGGCAAACATTCCTTTCAAATATTGGTTCAGCCGCAGGCAGGACACAGTTGCCGAAGGACAAGAACAAATGCAGAGTGAGAGGAGTGAATTACTTTTCGAGCATCAAAGTCGGCTTCCCAAACAAAGACGAGTGCTATTCTTTGCTGAGATGTAAATACGGAGAAGAAAAAGAAAGCCATTATGGAACCCACTATATAGTCACCCTTTAATGTCGATGTACGACAAAAATGTTTTTGCAGCTGTGGGGCTCACGTGGTGCCTCTGATCAGGAATCCACTGTTGCGTTTTGCTTTCCAGACACTCCACAGCTTTGGTGTCCCCAAGAAAGGGACCCACCAAGGGGCTTTCTATGGCTTTCAAATAAAGAGTAGCAACAACAACAATAATGAGGTAGTGAGTCGGCCTCCAGTCTTAGCAAAACTTCAAAGCCATATGTTCTGAGAGTTCTTTCATTTGCTGCTAATTAAGCTCCCCCAGTGAAACTTTTTCTGGACTATTGAAAAAAAAAAACCATGGAAAACCAAATGCTTAGGCCTCTGCACATCTTGATGGGGTGGCCCCTTCTCCTTTGAGGATCAAATCCTGGCCAACTTTGAAGTTCAGAGCCCTGTATGGGTTCCAAGGCCTTTGAATAAAACAGAGGTGTGTATTTGGAGTTGATCTACAACCTGAGACATCTTTCCAGGAGGCAGGCGTCATGACAACCAACTCAGTAACTTTAGAAGAAAAAAAAAAAAAGAAGTAAAGGAAAAAAACACAGGATGATCGTCAAGTCACACTGACATTATAAAACTGTTCACATGTCTTCCTGCCACCCAGAGGGCTCAGTCTCGGGGATATCTAGGCCTCTTCTAATCAATGCCCAGCCCAGATGGTCACCAGACATCTTCTTTGCAAAAGTCACTAAGCAATTGGGCGTGTGCACGGCTTGTTTGTGTTGAGTTAGAGCGACTCTGCAGAACACAGATGTTTCCCCTATAATCCTGTTTATACTTCGAGATGGGCACACTGGATGTCATCTGGCCACTGGAAGTCCCACAGGAACAATCCTGCAAGCATGCCATCTGATTCAGTGTGATTCTTTGCCGCTCTACAGGACTGAAAGGCAGTCATTTTCTTAAATGAACAGACTGGTTTATGAGATTGAGGGTGGGCATACATGTGTCTCTTTGGGGAGAGGTGTGTTAAATCTATATAACCCAATTGTCCTGCTTAGTTTTGTCAACTTGACACACATCTTTTGAGAAGAGAGACCCTCAGTTGAGAAAACGTCCCCATGAGGTTGGCCTGGGAGCAAGTCTGAGGGGCATTTTCTTGATGAATGATTGATGTATGAAGGCCCAGTCTACTGAGGTTGGTGTCACCACTGGGCCTATGGTCCTGGGTGCTGTAAAAAAGCAGACTGAGCAATCCGTGAAGAGAAAGCCAATAAGCAGCAGTCCTTCATGACTTCTGCTTCAGTCCCTGCCTCCAGGTTGCTAGCCTGAGTTCTTCCCTTGACTTCCATTGATGATGAACTAGGATGTGAAATGTAAGCAAAGCAAAACCTTTCTTCCCTAAGTTCCTTTGGTCCTGTGGCTTTATCATAGCAATCGAAACCCTGACTAAGACAACTGTCTGACCCTTGTCTAGGTTTTCTGCTGTTTGGTCATTTCTCTTTTGGTTTTTGAGACAAAGTAACCCAGGCTATCCTCATAGCCATTACATAGCCAAGGCAGGCCTTGAACTGCTGATCCTCCTGCCTCTACTCCCAAGTGGTGGGATTCCAGACTTACTTCATGGAATTGTGTGTGCACGTGTGAAGGTCAGAGGACAACTTCCAAGAGTTGGTTCTCCTCTTCCACCATTTGAGTTCCTTGGATTGCACTAAGGCCCTCAGGCAAACATTAAGCACTTACTGATCTTTCTCAATTAATTAAACAATAATTAATAATTTCTCAAAGTAATTAAACAATAATTACTTTAAAAGTATTTTGAATACCTTGTGTAGCTCAATCTGCCCATACACTCCCAAAGCCAAGGATGACTTTGAACTTCTGATTTTCCTGTCTCTATCTCCCAAGTGCCAGGATTACTAGTGATAGCTATGAAGCTCAGTTTTATGCAGTGCTGAGGACCAAACTCAGAACTTCATAAACCCTGGGCAAGCACGCTACCAACTGGGCCACACCCCTGCTGTAGAATAACTTTATCGCGGTGTTTAGTGTACTTTTCTTCACCAAGGTTTACAAGGAGCCCTTCCAGGTTTTTGAGACTCTCAGAGTTTGAGAGCCTGTATTCAAAAGCTTTCCAACTATGTGACTTGAGACAAATCATTTCTCTCCTCAAGGCTGTTTATACATCAGTTAAAAAATAAAAAGGACAGAAAGGAATGTCTGTGTCATGGCCGTTGTAAAGATTAAGGGGGAGATAAAGAACATTTACAATGTGCATTCCTTATTCATTGTTTCTTTATTCCTTGGCATCTTGTTTCTTATTGACCAGCATAGAGAATGATTTTAAGTTGCACACCACATGTCTGTTCCTCTTCTGTCCATCCAAATATCCACCTTGCCCCTTCTTCGGATGAAGAAATAGACAGTTTGATAGACCATGATTTTCTATTGCTCATTCATGCAATATGGGCCAAAAATCAAAGGAATCTAAGGAGAGAGGCAGTGCTACATGGACACAATGTAAAGTCAATGGTGTTGAGTGGGGAAGAGAGCTGCCAGTCAGCAAAAGGCTTCCATTGTGTCTAGAACTCTCTTTGGTCTGTCCAAACACTTGCATTTATAGAGCTAACATCGCTAAGTGCTCAGTGTCATAGAACAAACAACTGTATCCAGGTACACTGACTTTATTCAAGATAAAAGCCCAAACTTCGGGGTTTTTTTTTAAAGATTTATTTTATTTTAAATTATATGTGTGGTATGGTGTGCGTGGATGCGTGTGTGTGTGTAGGCCAAAGGTATAGGCTCTCCTTGGAGCTAGAGTCACAGGTGGTTGTGAGTTATGCAGTGTGGATTCTGGTAACCAAACTCAGGTCCTCTGCAAGAGCGGTGATCTTAACTTCTGAGCTGTCTTTCCATCCCTGAGATTCTCTGCTGTGACCCCACATGTCCCATCTGCCTCATTTCTTCTCTCCCCTACCTTAGACCTTGCTGTAACACAAAGAGCCCTCCATTATTTTCTTCTTTCTCCTCTTTTCTGCCCCTCCTCATATCAATGTATGTATGTATCTATCTATCCATCCACACTCTGTACATATATAGTTAAAGTATAAATATATATATATATATATTCTCATGTATCCCAGGGTGTCCCTAAACTCACTATGTAGCCAAGGATGACCTTAAACTCCTGATCCTCCTGACCTCACCTCCCAGTACTTGGATTACTGATGTGAGGCCACCGTGTCCAGTTTATATGGTGCTAAGGATTAATCCCATGGCTTGGTCTGTGTTAAGCAAGCATTCTGCTTGAACTGAGTCCTGGTCTATTTATTTTCTCTTAGTGTGGGGACTCAGCCTCCGACTTCCAGAATTGCAAACATGGGAAACCCACCCCCTCAAACACTTAATTGCAATGAGTATCTTTACTACCATATCTTTAGAAGAACTTCCCACACAGAGGGGTGCCCTATGAACACACTCTTCCTACATCTCTCCCCAAAGCCCAGGCCCTTATGGGAGTGACTCATCTTATTTTCTTCTCTCCTCCATTAGTTCTTAAACACAGCTCATGCTCCTGGTCTTTGAGTCCCTCATATGAAGACATGCGGTGGGCTCCCGCTCCTGTCCTTATCTCTCCACACACGGGACAGGATGCTGTCATGCTGAAAAGAGCAGCCAGGAGGTCGGCCAGTAAATATGGGGCTTAAAAATTGTCACTATCAGGACGGCTCCATTGGGAAAGTGCTTGCCACAAAAGCGTTTGGACCTGAGTCTGGTTCCCTGAACCCACATGAAAAGCCAGCTGCTGTGGCCTACACTTGCAATCACAGCATTGGGTAGATGAAGATGGGAGAGGTGGAGTTTTCTGGACAGCCAGCCTAGGTGAACTGGCAGTCTCAGGGTTCAGTGTGAGACCCTGACTCAAAAAGCAAGGCAAATAAGGACTGAAGAAGAATCCCAAGGTTGACCTTTAACCTCCACATGCATGCACATGCGCCTGAATATAAACACATACACACACACACACCCAAAATGTCAATCCCTTGTGCACTGTGTGGTAGAAAAACATGAAGTAGTAATGAAGTTACCTATAGAGAAAAGTGGTTCCTGAAGAAATAACATGTTCATGCATGACTTAGAGGGTCATGCATAGGTGAGAGACTTTCTATGGAGGAGCTGGGGCCCCTGGAGAGTTGGTGGAGCTCCATAGAAGCTGATGAGGTTTCTAATTAGATAATACGTTACTTCAGAGATGATGAGCTTTCTGAATAACTGATGGCTTCCTGCACAGGTGATAACTTCCTGCACAGGTGATGGCCTCCTATACAGGTGACGGCTTCCTGCACAGGTGATGGTTTCCTGCACAGGTGATGACTTCCTGCATAGATGATGACTTCCTGCACAGGTGATGGCTTCCTGCACAGGTGATGTCTTCCTGCACAGGTGATGATTTCCTGCACAGGTGAAGGCTTCCTAGAATAGTGATGGCTTCCTGCACAGGTGATAACTTCCTGCACAGGTGATAACTTCCTGCACAGGTGATGGCCTCCTATACAGGTGATGGCTTCCTGCACAGGTCATAACTTCCTGCACAGGTGATGGCTTCCTGCATAGGCAATGGCTTCCTGCACAGGTGATGGCTTCCTGCACAGGTGATGACTTCCTGCACAGGTGATGACTTCCTGCACAGGTGATGGCTTCCTGCATAGGCAATGGCTTCCTGCACAGGTGATGGCTTCCTATAATAGTATGGCTTCCTGCACAGGTGATGACTTCCTATAATAGTGATGGCTTCCTGCACAGGTGGTGGCTTCCTGCGTGGGTAATGGCTTCCTGAGCAGGTGATGGCTTCCTGCACAAGTGATGACTTCTTGCACAGGCAATGGCTTCCTGCACAGGTGATGGCTTCCTGCACAGGCGATGGCCTCCTATAATAGTGATGGCTTTCTGCATAGGGAATAGCTCCCTGAATAGGTGGTGACTCCCTGCCCAGGTGTGTACATGTGCTTGTGGAGGCTAGAAACCAACTTTGAATGTTGCTTCTCAGGCCTGCCATTCATCTTATGTATGAGACAAGGTCTTTCATTTGTCTGGAACTTGGCAAGTGGCCTAGGATGACTGACCAGGGAGCCCAGGTATGGTCTTATCTCCACCTCCCAGTTCTTTAATTACAAGTATAACACCATGCTGCCCACCCCTTACTTTTTATGTGGCTTCTGAAGATTGAACTAAGGTCCTCTGAACTATCTCCCCATACCTTCTCCAAATTACCATTTTATTATTTTTATTTAAAATATGGCTATTTATTCACTCTATCTCCAAGTCCATATACGTATGGTTAGACCCTCATATACTGTAGTTCATAGGAAGAGGTCAGAGAACAACTCTTTCAAAAGTCCTACTGTGTGGGACCCAGGGATCTAACTTAGGTCCTCAGTCTCAGTGGCAGACACCTTGACCTACTGAGCATCAGTAGCCCCCAAGTCACCATTTTGAAGTAGACAATTCAATGACATTTAGCCCATTCACGGTGTCACACAGGCATCACCTTTACCTTTAGCTACCCTCCCCCCTAAAAGGAGACCCTCCCTGGACCACAGCTCAGTTCATATTAAATAAGCTCTCTCTTTGATCTATAGCCAATGTGTTTTCTGTTTCTCTATGAATTTTCTGATCCTGGACATTTCATACAGAAGGATTTCTGTTCATTTACTTTCCTTGTTGCTGAGGCAAAATACCTGACAAGGAGAAAGGAAGTGGGCTGGAGAGATGCTCAGTGGTTAAGAGAGCTTACTGTTTCTGCAGAGGACCCAGATTCAATTTCGAGAACCCACATGGCAGGTGGTCCAGGACTCCCTGTAACTCCAGCTTCAGGGCATCCGATGCCCTCTTCTGGCCTCCAAGGGCACTTGCAAGCATGTGGTACACATAAACAAACTAGTACATTTTTGAAAGAAACACATTTATTTCAGCTTAGTGTTGCAAGGGACAAAGTGGAGGTGTGGCAGCGGAGCACGAGGCAGCTCTCACAAGGCATCCGCAGTCAGGAAGCAACAGGGAGAGATGAACGCTGGAGCTCAGCTCAGTTTCCCCCTTTCACCCAGTTCAGGATCCCAGTGCAAAGGATAGAGCTGCTCACAGCATGGGTGGGCGTTCCTACCACAGCTAACCCCATCTGGATCATCCCTTCGCACAATGCTCAGAAGTGTGCCTCCTCGGTGATTCTGGATCCTGTCAAGTTGACAACCATCCCCTCAGTCACACAGTCTGTGACCTTTGGTGACTGGCTTCCTCTGTGACATATCGAGGTTCCATCATGCCATAGCCTGGGGAACTCCCTGTCCCCTTAAACTTGAGCTGTGCTCTAGTATATGGATAGACCCCATTTTGGCAGGCTGTTCTAATGGGATCTGAACCCAGACACTCTGGCTTGGAGTCCCTCATGTGGAATGCCAGGGTCTGCAGACAGAGATATGTGAAGGGGTTAATAGTGGGACGGAAGGAGTAAGAATTCTCCTTCGTCCCATTGTAACCCTGGGCATCTGTCCTTGGGGAGCACACACCTCCACTCAGAGCCTCCTTGAAAGCACGAGCTGCTCGAACTCGGTGTGTTCTCCGGTGTGTCCTGTGAAGGTCTGCGCTGGCTGGAGCCCAGTGCAGGGCATCGCTCAGCAGTGGTGTCACCTTATGTCATTCTTATTAGTAATCAGGCAGGATTCATGGCCGGTGGACTCTTTATTCTTGCCAGGGGCTGATACATTGGCCAGATGCGAGAATCATTCTTCAATAATTAAAAGTTTTTATGGCTCGTAGAGGAGGTGAAGCTGGGAGTCCCCACTAAGGGCTACTCCATCGCTTCCCATTCAGTCTGAATCTGTCATCGGCTGGCTTCAGGGACTTTCTTTGCCTTGGTCCTTGGTCTCTGGGGCTCCCAGTTCAATTCTGCAAAGGTGTCCCTTCAGGTGTTTCCTGGGAAAAGGACCAAACACTCAAGGCTGGCTCCTAAATGGAAACAACCACTTGGAGGGTGGCTGTAACGATTCCTTCCCTGGGGCGTCTACACCCTTCTGTTGAGTTCCCAACAGCAAACCAAAGTACAGTTCCACCCAAGTTCCCCCTGGGAGACCAGCAAGTATATTGGGCTTATTTATAGAGCATGGCTGAGGGGTTTCCAGCAGGCATTCGTGTGACCTTAAAGTACCCACACTGGAAGGTTCTCACCCAGCAAGGACGATGGCTTCCCATAGCCACTTAGATGGATTCCCTTCAGTCCACCCCCATGTCGCTCTGTTCTAGAACCTCCCAAGATCCCAAAGACACTTTCGATCAAGGCAGAATGGCACACGGATGGTTTCAAGGAGCAGCTGGAATCTCAGATGAGCTCCCACATCCTTCTTCTATGAGGGGATGTCAACGGTCAGCAAACTCAATTGTGATGGACTCTCTCAGGTTGGTGCAGCTGATCTGCTGAAGACAGCGGCTGTTTTGCTTGAAGGCCTCCCTCCTACATCAACTTGTCTGGAAGGAACATTTCAGTCCCTTCTAAACTTTATTTTCTAAAGGCCATGGTGCATCCTGGGGAGGAAAGAAAGCCTGGCACACTGCCCTTGGCCCCTTAGGGAAGGGTGCGGTGTTCTAGGAATGGCCCTGGGAAGAAAGCACCCAGCCACCGGCTTCTGTCCAGCGAAGAGGAGATGAGCTGGGTCACAAAGAGGATGGTGGGCAAATACAACCAGGCTGGCTTCCTTTTCTCAGGAATGGCATTTGAATGCACTGCATCTTTAACTGTTTTAAAAGTGTTCTTACAAGTACATATGTATGTTGAGCATACTTGAAGAAAGCCAATATAACATGGCTAAAAGCTGACTCTGAGCCCAGGCTCTGCCATAGCCGAGTTGAGTGACCTTAGCTAAGTTATTTAACCTCTCCAAACCTTAGTTCTTGCCATCTATAAAACAAGGACGGGGACCAGGAAGATGGCTCAAGGGGCAAAGCACCTGCCATGCAGACATGTGGACCTACATTCTAATTCCCAGAACCTCTGCATAAAAGCTAAGTGTGGTGGCACACACATTTAACCACAGTGCTGGGGAGGAGCAGAAACAGGCGCATCCCTAAGGCTCACTGGCCAGCCGGCCTAGCCGAATATGTAATCTCTAGGTAAAAGTGAAGACCCTGTCTCAAAAAAACAAGATGAATAGTGACTGAAGAAGATACTAAAGTTGACCTTTGGCCTTCATATGCACATATTTGTATGTGGGCCCACACACGCACATGCGTGCACACACACAGATAGACAGACACACAGACACAGTGTGTGTTGGGGAGAGGAGTGGGATTCAGACTCTAAACCCAGGTTGTGTCTTATACTCGCTGGGTGACTTCTAGGTGAGTTGTTTACATTCTCCAAACCTCAACTTCGTCATCTATAAAACAATGACAGCTTCCACCCCATGGGAAAGAAACATGGCAGTCTATGTGATGCGCAGTGCCCCACCATATTCTAAGAACTCTGGAACTGCAAAGATGGCTCAGTGTGTAAAGGGACTTGCCATCAAGCCTAATGATCTGAGTTCTACATGGTAGAAACAAAGAACAACTTCTCCCAAGTTGTCCTCTAATCTCCAAATGCGCACCACAGTGTGTGAGGGCACACACACACACACACACACAAATGTAAATTAAATTTTTAAAGAACTTTACAAAAAGGTTTCTAATATAACTCAGGTCTCAACTTCTTTGGCTCTTGCGGGGTGAGGCGGGGGGGGGAGGAGTTCTAGACAGAGCTGCCTGCAACCCCTGTCTCCCAACCTCTTCTACTGCAGTTGCTCTACCCTAAGCTTTTACAGACTTAAATCCAGCAGAGGCATCTTTCTTAAGGGGAACCCCTCTTTTTGCCAGAATGGGCTGAGCATGAGAAAGGGTGGTTAAGAGTTTCAAGGTCAAAGCTAGTGCTTCCTGCAAAAATAAAAGATACCAGTCCATTACGTTGTCAAGTTAATACAGGATGATAGAGCATCTCCAGGCTGAAGATCCTGGAAGACTGTAAAAGTCTAATAGATTTAGGGAAACTGTACCTCAGGGAGCAGATTAGGCAGCTCTCGTCAATGGATCAAAACTGTCTCAGAGCCTCCCTTTCCAAGCAGCTGCAGAATCCTCTGAATGATTGCTTTCTCTCCAACTACCCAGAGATAAATTGAGCATCACACATTCACCTTACAGGAGTGGGACACTTATTTTGAGTGGAGAGTTTATTCTATCCTCCCTCAGATGAAGCACCCATCCTTTGAAAGCCAAATTTGGATTTCTTTTTATTTTAAATGATTGACAGTTAAGAGCACTTGCTGCTCTTGCAGAGGGACTGGAATTCAGTTCCCAGCACCTGCACACACATGGCATACATACTTCTACACATGTAATGTAAATTAAAATCACATATCTATATCTATCTATCTATCTATCTATCTATCTATCTATCTATCTATCTATCTATCTATCTATCTATCTATCTATCTATCTATCTCCTAGAGAGATGGTTTAGTGTTGTAGGAGGCCGCTTGTTTGTCCCAGCTGCCCAGAACTGAAATAACCACACAGAAGCTGTATTAATTAAATCACTGCTTGGCCCATCAGCTCTAACTTCTTATTGGCTAACTCTTACATCTTAATTTAACCCATTTCTAGTAATCTGTGTATCGCCACGTGGCTGTGGCTTACAGGCAAGATTCCAGCTGGCATCTATCTCTGATGGGGCTACACGGCTTCTCTTTGACTCTGCCTCCTTTCTTCTAGCATTCAGTTTAGTTTTCCCCACCTAGCTCTACTCTACCCTATCACAGGCCTAAGACAGTTTTTTAAAAATATTTTTATGGTTTATTTAACTTTATTTTATGCGCATTGGTGTGAAGGTGTCAGATCCCCTGCAACTGGATCTTCAGACAGTTGTGAGCTGCCATGTGGGTGCTGGGAATTGAACCCCAGTTCTCTGGAAGAGCAGTCAGTGCTCTTAACCGCTGAGCCATCTCTCCAGCCCCGACAGTTTCTTTATTAACCAACATTATTCACAGCATACAGAGGGGAATCCCACATCAGTTTAGCAGTTAAATGACTGGGAAATGACACTATACCATATCAAATCTAATCTCTTCAAACACATGCTCCCGATGGTGGACTACTTTTAATTATTTCAAAGTTTGCTTGGCTAACGCAGGATCTCAATATGTAGCCCAAGCTAGCCTCAAACTTGTGATCCTCCCACCTCCACCTTCTGAGTACTAGAGTTAGGGATATTCACACTGTGCCTGGTATATGTGGTGCTGGGGTCTAGGGCTTCATGCATGCTGGGTAAGCCCTTGCTTTGCTGTACTTAAGTTTTAATCGCACACAGAACTGGAATAAAGTTTTCACATATGTTTCAAAAAAACATCATTTGGTGAGCCCTCTTTTTTCCAGGAAGAAGCAGCATTTTATGATAAAAGAACACTAGAGTGAGAATAACAACTGGCCAGTGTAGTAGGAGGCTATCTATACAGAAGAACTTAGGGTGACTGTCCAGGCAGCAAGTTGCCGCTCTCAATTCTAGAGTTTTGGAAGTTGTTTACAATGCACTTCCTGTTAACTTAGGTAATATTATATGCTTCTGGAGTCTTTGATGGAGTTGAAAGATAGATAGTATAATTATAGTTTTTCTTAGTTATGATAAAAGATAAAGCAGATATAAATATTATAAGTGTAATTCTTACTTGATACTTGTTGTTATATGTAATTTAACTATGTTAAAGTTAAAAAGTTCCTTTTTATTTAAACAGAAAAGGGGAAATGGCGTGGGAAGTCCTTCTGTATATGTGTTGCTTTTACTGATTAATAAATAAAGAATCTGCCTTGGCCTGTGATAGGTAGGGTAGGCTAGAGCTAGGCAGGGAAAACTAAACTGAATGCTGGGAGAAAGAAGGTGGAGTCAGGGAGATACCATGTAGCCACTGGAGGGGAAAGATGTGAGCTGCCAGCTGGAATCTTGATGGAAGGCCACGAGCCTCATAGTCAAATATAAAATAATGAAAATGGGTTAATTCTAGCTGTAAGAGCTAGATAGCAATATGTGTAAGCTATTGGCAAAATAGTACTGCAAATTAAAAAAAAGGTCATTTCATCATTTCATATTTCATGGTCTGAGCAGCCAGGAATGAATGAGCAGCCCTCCTACTACAATGGTTAACAGATCATGCTGTACAATTATGAGGACTGGATCTGGCACCCATCCCCCCACACACTTACAACCCCAGCTCCATAGGGTGGAGGATGGAGACACAAAGATTCCTGGGGCTTTCTGGCTCCTAGCATAGCCGAGAAGACAAGCCCCAGGTTCAGGGAGATTCTGCCTCAAAAGGAATGTGTGTGGGGGTGATAGAGCAGGACACCTGACACCCTTTTCTAGCCTTCTTGTACATACATAGGAGCTCTCACCTACACACACATGTATGCACACACACATATGCACATAAGCAAGTGAAGGTTAAAAACTAAAATAAAAACAGCACAATTGGTTCAAATACTTTTTAAGAGTTAATAGACACGCCGGGCGGTGGTGGTGCATGCCTTTAATCCCAGCACTCGGGAGGCAGAGGCAGGTGGATCTCTGTGAGTTCGAGTTCAGCCTGGTCTACAAGAGCTAGTTCCAGGACAGGCTCTAAAGCCACAGAGAAACCCTGTCTCAAAAAACAAAAAACAAAAAAAACCAAAACCAAAAACAAAAACAAGAGTTAATAGACACAAAGGTCAATTTAGTTTCCCCACTTAAAAAATTGTATTTTGTGTGCATGAGTGTTTTCCCTGTGTATATGTCTGTGTATCACATGTGTGCCTGGTGCTGTTGGAGGCCAGAAGAGAGTGTTGGATCTCCTAGAACTGGAGTTACAAACAATTGTGAGCTGCTGGTGGGAACTAAACCAAGGTCCTCTGGAAGAGCAGCCAGTGTTCTTACCCACTGAGCCATCTCTCCAGCCCTGTAAGCCCCTTCCCCCATTTCTTGCACCGTAACGTTGCGTGTGCTTTCCTTGTCTAAGCAGTAACTGAAAAGCTGCTGTCCCAGTGACCCAAGGCTTGAGGAGGATGTTCTGTTGATGGACTTTCATCCCTCCTTCTCATGCATCTTCCTGTTACACAGGATTTAAACCCTTCTAGGAGGAAACCAGGTCAAAATGAGTGATTCGAATTGTAGTAACTCAGTCATTACATAATGCATCATGGTACCCCTCGGGGATCAGGCTGTCAGTTAGAGCATCTATTACAGGGAGACTTGACCCTTGTGGGGTCAGGGATAAGATGCTATGACAGGAAGGGGCCTCATCCATCAAGTCCCTCACTGGTGCTACGGCATCCCGAGCTCACCCTTGCTTATGTGCACAGTGGGAGCAGGTAAGGAGGAGGCCACTGAGGGAAGGCAGGGGCCATTGCTCTAGTTCTGTTTCCACGTCTGGAAAAGCAGGTGTTCCAATAATTGCCATCTAACAAGCCACCCCACCCTTAGCAGCCTTCAGCAACAACCGCGTGTTTGGTCTCACATGGTGTTGTGGGCTTGTATTCTAGCTGGGCTTGACTGAAATCTTCAGCCTCCACATGACTGAGATGCACAGTGTACAGTGTGCAACTTGGCTCACAGGCAAGCTGGTCTGCAAGGTCCAGCAGGGCTTCTGGTGTGTAGTTGGAGCTTTGTTGGTGCAGATGAGCAATGAGGACAATTGAGCATAGTGTCACTACCATGCCCACTGTCATCATCATCTCCATCATTGCTTCACTTCCACAGGCATCCTCACCATTATCACCTCCATCACTCTACCAACTACCATCATCTTTACCACCACCATCACTACCACCTCTACCATCACTGTCCATCATCACCACCTCTGCTGCGTCTGCTGTCACTACTGTTATCTCCGACATCCTCTCCACCATCACGCTACACAGGTGACCTCTCAAGCATTGTGGTCTCGTGATGTCAGACCATTATTGTGGTAGCTCCAGATTCTGGAGACAGTACTCATGATTCAGTTTCAAAAGCTATGCACATCACTTTCTGGTAAGCCATTTGCTGGAGTAGCCACAGGCTAGCCCAGATTCAAGGGAAAGGAAACGGATCACACTTCTGGATGAAAGGTCTGTTAGAGAACCTGCAGCCAGGCAGGGAAGATGCCTGGGTGGATAAAATACTTCCCATAGAAGTATAAGGATCAGGATCTGGATCCCCAGAGCCCATGTCAAAGCTGTACAGGCTCAGCTGCTGCTCGCCATCCCAACACTCATGAGGCGGAAACAGGCTATCCCCAGACAAGGTTGGCTAGCCAGACTAGTCCAATCAGTGAGATCTGGGTTCAGCTAGAGACCCTGCTTTCATAAATAAAGTGGAAATTGATCAAGAAAAACAGGCAGCATGAACTTCAGGCCTCTATATGTATATGTTTATATATGGCATACATACATGTCCCACACATATGAACACACATGCATATATGTGCATCCCATACACATATATAGAAGGATAAGGAGGAAAAAGAAGAGGAGGAGGAATCTGAATGGACCACAGCAATGAAGAGCTTGTGTGCAATTGCTGGGGATCTGGCTGTTTGGAGACTGTTGTCCAGACCTGAGGCACACTGCTAAACTGTAGAGAGAAAGAATAGAAAATACATATGCTTAAAAGTAAGTTAAGACAGCTGAATTAGTGAGCGAAGGGTCAATGAGAGCCTATGTCTCAAAAGACCTAAGGTGGCAAGTGATGAGGAAGACACCTAAGTTTGGTCTCTAACACACATGCACCTGTACACACATACCCAAGTGAATATATACCACACATCACACACACTAAAATACATAATTAATGAATATAAAATAATAAAATGGAATGCATTTTTGGCTGGAACCAACCATTGGAGTCTCTTCAGACTCCTTGCTTTATAAAGAAAGTTTCAAAGATGGGTTTGCTGAGTTAAACCTCACCCAGTTTAACATTTACTTAAATGGTGATGCACTATGGAAAACAAGACAGAAAAGATTTTACTGGGGCTAGAGAAACGACTCTTGGTTAAGAGCAAGTACAGGCCTTCCAGAAGACTGAAGTTCATCTCCCAGCACCCATGTCAGGCAGCTCACAACCATGAATAACCCCAGCTTCAGAAAATCCAATGCTCTCTCCTGACTTCCAGGGCACCTTTGTGTGCCCTGGAAACACACACACACACACACACACACACACACACACACACACACACACTCAATTGAGAATAAATCTTTGAAACAATTTTTATCAGCTATGCATGAGGACCTGATGAAAAGTGTTTATAATTCCTGGGCATTTGCTGGTGGCAGAAACCAGGCAATAGTACATTCTTAACTATAACTTTATTTTTCCTTCTTTCCTCAAAAACTTTGCAAAGAAATAAGGTATTACAAGTAAAAATGAAGTCAGCTTTGGCCCCAACTCTAGTTCCATCATTTCTCAGCCTTCCCCGGAGGCAGCTAACTCCCATCATAAATTTGGTATAATTCATTAAATTTGTGGTTATATATTTTTCTACATATGTGTGATCATAAATAATGTATGATATTATGTGCATTTAAAAAATGTTTCAAATGGCAGCGTATTTTCTGAAACATTTGTCTCGTTAGACTGAGTCATTCTGACAACACAGGGGTATAAACACTTTTTTAAAGCAGGGCCATGGCTAGAGAGACAGCCCAGCAGTTAAGAGTGCTTGCTGCTTATGCAGAGTTTGCTCATGAGTTCAGTTTCAGCACCCACACTGGGTGGCTCACACAGCCTTTAACTCCAGCTCCAAGGAATCGAAACCCTTTTCTGGCCTCCATGGACACCTGCACTCATGTACACATAGACACCCCCATGTGCATTTGATTAAAAATAAATATAAAATTGAAAACTGTAGGATGTGGGGTCTTGCTATATGGCTCATATAGCAAGGTGGACCTGAACTCCTGATCCTCCCGTCTCTGCCTCCTGACTCGTAAGATTATAGTCATGCACCAGGCACCCAGCTCAAACTAATTTTAAAGTGACTTCCGATGATATGTAGGTACCATGATTCATTTATCTCCTCCAGCACTGAAGACTTCCATTCCTCCCAATTTCTCCTTTAGCAAAGTGTTGTGCTCCTCATAGGCACCGATGCTGGGGTTTCTCTGGAGCATATACCTGGATAAGAAATTGCTCTTCTCATTTCCCATTTTACTGCATACTGCTAAAGTTTTTTCCAAAGCAGATGCACCAATCTACAGTCCACCAGGAAGGTATGACAATGGCTCCTTGGGGTTTCTCTGTATCTTCACAGACTGACACTGTTAATCCTTTTACACAGTTGTTCTTGTAACCTGATTGGTATAAAATATCTAATTCTGTTTTAATTTTTATTTTCCAGATCACTACTATGGTCAATCATTTCTTCCAAGTATTAGCTGAAAAATGTATTCTCTCTCTCTCTCTCTCTCTCTCTATCTATCTATCTATCTATCTCTCTCTCTCTGATTTTTCGAGTCAGGGTTTCTCTGTAGCTTTGGAGCCTGTCCTGGAACTCACTCTGTAGACCAGGCTGGCCTCAAACTCACAGAGATCTGCCTGCCTCTGCCTCCCAAGTGCTGGAATTAAAGGCATGTGCCACCACTGCCCAGCTGTTTCTGATTTGCCATTTTCCATTTGTTTCTAGAATATCTTTACATGCTCAGGGTACCAGTTCTTTACAAACATATTCTCTCAGATATGTGTTTCGTATACCCTGCCCCCCTCAGTCCAGGGCTTATTGGTTTTGTTCCTACTGCCTAGTAGTACAGGAAGGTCACATTTACAAATCTTTACATAATCTTGTGGTCTTGTCCCCAGAAATCCTTACCCGTCGATTAAATAACATAAATTTCTCCTATGTGTTGTTCTATATTTTCTGTTTTCATTGCCTTCCTCTCTGTAGCAGAAAACATCTGGCAAAGCAACTTAAGGAGGGAGGGGCCAGTATGGAGGCAGGAGTACACGGCTGGTCACACTGCATCCACAGTCAGGAAGCAGGGAGAGATGGATGCTGGGGCTCAGCTCGCTGTCTCCTTTTTATTCAGTCTAGGACTGCAGCCTGTGGGTTGGGAAGCCTACATTCAGGTGGGTTTTCCTCACTCAGTTCAGTAAAACTCTCTGGAAAGACTCTCAAAGTTTTACCCACATTGTCTGAACCCAGCCACATTGACAAAGATTAACCAGCACTATGTTTCCAACTTCTCCTTCTCATACTTAGTTTTTAAACCCCTATTGCTTGCTATAAGGAGTGGTCTGAGATGTTCACTTTATTTTTCCTGTGTGGAAAGCCGTAAGGCCTCACGCTTTGACTCAGTGTGCTTGGTGGTCTTTCTCCATTGATTCTGTTTTAATCAACACATAGCAGAGTGATTCTCTGTGAGTTCTAGCCCCCCCCCCCGGGGCTACACAGTAAGGCCCTGTCTCATACAAACAAATAACAAACATTATTTTAGTCAGATAAACAAACCAGTCAATGGAATTTGTTTTTAAAATAAGTGGGGGTTTTGTTCTGCTTTGAGCTGTTTGTTTGTCTGAGACAAGATCTCACTATGTATCCTTGACTTGGCTGGAACTCTCTCTGTAGACCAGGCTGGCCCGGAATTCTCAGAGAAATCACCTGTCTCTAAAATAAGGAGTTACTGTGATTGGTTCCAATAAATTTGATTTTCAAATACCCCAATATCTCCCTGGCTCAGCCTTACATTCCTGTGATAATCCATAGTTCCTCTTGATGCTGCATTTGCTTATTACTAGAGTGAATTTTTTAGTGTTTTGCTGAAGATGTCTGAACCTGCGCTGTTTGGGGTATTACTTTTCTGGTGTTTGTCTTTCCTAGCTTTGCTGTCAGTTTAATGACAGGTTCATAAAATGACTTGAGAAATGTTCCTTTTGTTTCTATAGCTTAGAAGAGACTATTGGAACTGGTATATTTATTTCTTCTTTAAATAAATGGTAGGAGCCATCAGTAAACTATCTGAGCCAGGAACTTTCTTGTTTTCTTTTTTTCCTCGATGTGAAACTGTCCGGCTCCCTTTTCATCTTGGTGAGCCTTGGTGCTTTGTGGGGTTCTCATTTGTAGTTTAGAATTGGTACCCTACATGAAAACTTTTGAATATATATATATATACTCATATATACATGTATATATATATATATGAGTTTTTGTTTTCATTGTTGTTTGTTGAATTTTTTAATAGCTGTTTGATGTTTTGTTTGTTTGTTTGGGGGTGTTATGTTTTACTTTTGCTTTTCTTTTGTTTTTTTGTTGTTGCTGTTGTTGTTTGTTTGTTTGTTTGTTTTGAAGCAGGATCTCATTCTCTTGCCCAAGCTGCTCGAAGTTCTAGGTTTGTTGAATCAGAGTACTTGCTATGTAGGCCAGGCTCTCAAACTTGTGATCCTCCTGCCTCAGCATCCTGGGAGCTACAATGTCAGGTTAACATCTACCTTAGTAGTTTTTCATATTCTCTTACTGTCTTTTGATGTCTGAGGGTCCAGACTGTCACACCCTCCCCCTTCACTCCTGGTGTGACTAATCTGTGCATCCTCTGCTTTATGATTTTTATCAAAACAACTCTTTGGTAGAAATTTATCCACTTAAGTGATCTTTATAAAAGCCAGCACGGGTCAGGCGTGGGGACTGGCAGAGGCTGGCCTGGTCAGTGCATGGGGACCACTACAAAGGACAAATGTGTGCTGGAGAAGTGGGCAAGATGGAAAAGCAGGGCAGTGCCCTTCACTGTAGAGGGAGGCAGAACTGGAGATGTGATGGCCGTGACAGGCATGAGAAAGGGCTGTCAGTGGGAGGACAAGTCATTGGGGTTGGTGGGGTGCTATGCAGCAGCCTGGAGCTGACACAGGCACAGACTCAGCACTGGAGCAAGTTACCTAGCCTCGGGGTCACCCTGGCTCTCGGCAATGATGGAGGCCCAAGATGAGGAATAGTTCACTTCCTGGAATGGATCTCCTTGAAGGACCACTGTTCTCCATGATGCTGCTGAAGGCCATGTGTGGGTCAGTGGTCCTGATGAGGCAAGAGAGCTCTGTTGATGTCTGAGGCCCATGTAACCATTGCCTATGTGGTGGCCTAAAGCCATGTTGATTCCTGTGGGCTGTGCTGCCACTAGGAGTCATATTGATGTGAATGGCCTGTACTGCCACCCGAGGCCATGGTATGTCTGGGCCCATGCTGCCACCAAGGGCCATGTTGGGGGTCTGTGGTCCTACTGCAGCTGGAGTCTGTGTTGACATCTGTAGTCAGAAGGCCAAGCGGATGTCCATGGTCTCTGCTGCAGTCTAAACCCACGTTGATGCCCAGTGGGCTGTGCTGCCTCCAGGGACCATGGAGATGTGGGAGAAGAAGGACTCAGTTCTAGTCAACAGGCAGATCACTAAGGGCTTGACCATGCTCCAGTGAATGTGTAGGTAACACAAACTGAACTTGAGGGTTTTTTTCTTTGTTTTTTTTGTGTTGGGGGGTTATAAGGGCAGGTGGGGGTGGCAGACATGGAAAGACTGGGAAGTGAATGTGGTCAGGGTTCATGATGTGAAATTTCCAAAGAATCAATAAAAATATTATGTTAAAAAAATAAAACCAACATGGGAGTTCGATTTTGTTTTTTATTCTTATTCTTCTGTTTAAGTTTTACTTTATTTATGTGTGTCTGTGTGGTGAGTGTGTGCTGAACATATGCAGTCAGTGACTCCTGGAGGTCAGGAGAGGGAGTCAGACCCCTTGAAGCTGGAATCCGGCAACTGTGAGCTGCCAGATAAGGGCGCTGGAAACCAGGTTCTCCGCGAAAGCAATAAGCACTCAACCCCTGAGGAATCCCTCCAGCCCTGATATTTTGCTCCTCTTTATGCCAGAATCAAATTTACTTTCATTCTGTTTATTTTCTTTATTTGCTTTGGCGATGTTGCTGAGTTTTTCTTTGTTTGTTTTGTTTTGTTCTGGAGGTGGAGGATTACTCTGTAGCCCTGGGCTGGATGAACAGCCCTTGTCTGCTTCAACTGCAGATGCAAGGCGATTAGGCCCATTGTTAGGTCTCCTCCTGCAGGATCTTCTCTGCCTTGATGGCCATACTCCCCTAAAACTGGAGCTAATATAAATCATTCCTCCTTCGAGTTGCCTATTGTGAGTAATGGTTTTTAAAAGGTGACAATGCAGGTTGTTCTCAGCCCGCAGTGAGAGTTGAGTGATTTCTAAAATAGTTACTGTAATGATCTGTTCTGTCCCTTTAAGAGACAAGCCACGCCCTGTCCCTCCCCCATCCACTGAGGCAGGCAGATCTTCCTGCTTGCAGCCTAAGTCTCTTCCTTTTCCATCTCCCTCTCGAAGAGGCAGCTTCTGTCTCTCTCCTCTCTCTCTCTCTCTCTCTCTCTCTCTCTCTCTCTCTCTCTGCTCTTCTCCCCTTCTCCCTTCCCCCTCCATAACCCACTAAATAAATATCCAACCTCACTCTGCATGGCTTGTCTATCCATGTCTCTGTCTCTCTCCCACCGCCACGTGTCTCCCTGCCTGGGACCAGCCCCTTTGGAGACCTGTGGTGTGGTCTCGTGGTGTGCCCATCTGTCTGTCTCTCCTCATGGGACCCCTTGTGGCCTGCTACAGCCACTTGGGGACCTGCATGGTCCCTACCTGGGACTGCTGCTCTCAGGATGGGCTGTTCACTGCCTGCTGCCACATGGCCCACTGCCGCCCCTTGGGAGCCTGCAGTGTTTCTGCCACTGCAGCCACTTGGGGATCCACAGCATTTTATTTTTACCTTTACAGTTATTACTTGGTTCTTTTAAACAATTATCTGTGTGTGTGCATGAGAAGGTGGAGGGAGGAAAGGAGGGAGGGAGGGGAGAACGAAAGAGTCTTCCTGACATGATGCTCATTGGAGGTCTGGGAACAAACTCAGGCACTGGTCTCACTTTCTACCCTGATTAGAAAGGGACTCTTGTGATTTGCTGCTGTTTGTACAAGGTTAGCTGACCTGAGGATTCACACAGCCACCTTCCCAGCCTCTATTTGGTCTAAGATAATCTTCTAGAAGCCATACTCCCAGTGCCTTGGAGATAAGAGAAAGGATCATGAGCCTGAGGTTGCTCTGGTCTACACAGCAACAAGACTGTCTTAAAACAAAATCAAAAATCCCAAATCCCAAACCAAACAAACAAAAATGCAAAAACATTCTAGAAGATTTAGACTTCACATCTGTTGCCCCCCTTGAGTAAGTCACCCATCTTCCCTGTGATTTGGCAGCGCAGTCTAGTTTCAAAGCTCATCTCGGTGGCTGGAAACCAGCTGGTGCTCAATAAATACTTGAAGAATCGAGCCAGAGAGCAAATGGGTATTTGGCAAAGTGGCGTCTTATAGCAAAGATTCTGAAAATGCGTGTAGACTATGAAGGCAGGCACTCTGCAACGTTCCTGAGACATCCCAGGGTCTGCAGCTCTGTGTTTGTGTGGCAGACCCTCAAGTGTCTGTTGGACTGAGTTGAATATGAACACATTTTATTTACTAAACATTGGCCACTATTTTTTTGGGCTGCATCCTAGCAACCAACCAGGGGGAGATGGAGGGAAGAGGTGGCCCTCTTGTGCCTTCAGACAGATGTCCTATGAACAGAAATGTTCCTGTCTTGGAATGGTGTGGATCAGAACAGCAGTGTGGGCAGCATGCGCCATCAACTAACCATTATGTCCTCTTCAGAAGTTGGCTGTGATCTTTTCCATGCTATCCTGATAGCACACACTGTCCTTGGCCTTGACAAGCCCATAATACTCAAGCCCCATCTAGCAGCCACCCAAGACTTCCAAATGATCAAATTTGCCTCACTCCAAATATTATTAGTATGTAGGTATCTAAAGCAAGGTTACCATCAAGTCGGGTCTGGTGCATCTGCCTGTAAAGGGAGTAGCTTCTTTTTCCCCCTCACTTGTCACTCACTAAGAGTAATGTCCAGTGGACTGGAGATGTGACTATTAGCTGAGTGCTTGCCTAGAATGAATGAGGTTCCATCTCCAGCACCCTATAAACAAGCCTTTAACCCCAGCACCATGGAGGTGAAAGCTGGTGAATGAGTTCAAGGTCTTCTCCAACTGCATAAAGACAGGCACAGCTGGAGAACAGCTAGAGGCATGTGTGGCTCTGTCTTCCAAAAAACAAACATCTCTGAAGTTTACACGCTTACAATTGTCCATATTTGAGATCCCTTGCCACAGAGATATTCTAAATTTTCCCAAGAGTAAAGACCACATATTTTACAATGACACAGGGGAAACTTCTGGTGTGCTGGAAATAGCCTATACATTTGCGAAGGCATTTGTCATATAGATACACTCATATGCCAACGCCAACACCTATTGAGCTTTGGTTCTTAATTTTGACTGCCAGGGTTTTTGTTGTTGTTTTTTGTTTTGTTTTGTTTTGTTTGAGACAGGGTTTCTCTGTAGCTTTGGGGCATGTCCTGGAACTAGCTCTTGTAGACCAGGCTGGCCGCAAACTCACAGACATCTGCCTGCTTCTGCCTCCCGAGTGCTAGGATTAAAGGCGTGTGCCACCACCGCCCAACTTGACTGCCAGTTTTATTAGATTAAGAAATGCTTAGGGGTGGACAAAGAGAATGACTGTGTGAAAACATTAATTCATGTTCCAAGAACCCATGGAAAGACAGACAAAGTAATGTACCTGTAACCTCAGGGCTCATACAGTAAGGTTTGAAAGGTGGAAACAGGAGAATCCCCAGAAATCTGTGGGCCAGCTAGCCTTGCATACACAGTAGAAAACAAGAGATGCGGTCTCAACTGAAGTGGAAGTCAAGGATGGGCACCTGAGGTTGTTCTCTGATCTCCACATATGTACCATGGTATACACATACTTGCACACACATACATGAGTATGCATATCACATAACACATATCATCCACACACATAAAAGATAAAAGAAACACATAGGGTGTTAATGAAGTGAAGTTTGTGTGTGTATCTATGAGGGTTTTTTTTTTCCCAGAGGGGTTAATTGAAGAGGGAAGACACTTGCTGAATGTGGACAGTGCCATCCCATAGCTGAGATGCTGAACTAAATAAAAAGATAAAGGAAAAGGAACCTGGGTGCTGTGACACACACCTGTACTCTCCGTCCTTGGGAGGCAGCGGTGAGATCGCCACAACTTTTGGGCCAGTGTGAGCTCTGTAGCAGGTTCCAGACTAAACAGTGCTTTATAGAAAGACCCAATCTCTCTCTCTTTTTAAGGTGAAAAGAAGGCAGCTGTGATAATCAGTTCTGTCAGCTTGACCAGATCTAAAATCACCTGGGAGATGTGCCTCTGGGTGTGTCTGTGGAGAATTATCTTGATCACATTAATTGGTGTAAGAAGACCCATCTCAACTGTGGATGGTACCATTCCCTGGGCAGTGATCCTAAACTATATGAAACCAAGCTGAGCACCAGCACATATTCACTGTTCTCTATTTTTGGAGTGGGATCCAATGTAACCAACCAGCCCCTTGCTCCTTCCACCATGCCTCTTTCCTGCCTGTTGCTATGTCTTTCCCGCCACAATGAACTGTACCTTGAACTGTAAGCCAAAATTCACCCTTTCTCCCTAAAGTTGCTTTTATCTGGATATTTTAATAGAGCAACCAAAGAGGAACCAACATACCAGCTGAACACTGGCATCCTCCTTCCATGTTTCCTGCTCTGCCAAGATGTAATCAAACAGCTTCACACTCCTACAATCATTAAGTCACCTGATCAGTCAAGATGTGAACAAGCAGCCTCACTGTCCTGCAGCCATGGAGTCATCTGATCTGTCAAGGTGTGAACAAGCAGCCTCACTGTCCTGCAACTGTGGAATCACCTGATCTGTCAAGGTGTGAACAAGCAGCCTCACTGTCCTGCAACCATGGAGTCACGTGCTTCTGCTTCTTCCTTTCTACAATGTACCCCCTTAAATTGTGAGCCAAATGAAATCCAGCATTCTCTAAGTCACTTCTTACCAGCCTTTTGGTTGAAAAGTAACTAATACAACTTTTCAGTGTTTGGTTATGACTCCATGACATCTAAAGGATAATAAAAACAATAAGGTGATATATTGAATACTTTCACCATGTCTGATATTAGACCAAGAGCCTTATGTACAATATTTCTTAATAATGATGATGACAATGATGGTGAGGAGGAGGATAGTATGTCCGTGTATGTATGATGTGGGTTCTGGGCTTGCTACCACACAGGTCTACGTAGAGGTAAGAGGACAACTTGAGAGTTGGTTCTCTCCTTCCACTTTGGGATCTGGAGCTCAGACTCATGTCCTTAGCATGCATACTTTCTTCCGCAATAAGATGGCGCATGTAGATTATTTTTATCATCACATTGCTAAATGAGGCTAGTGCCATTATAACCACTGAACAGACCAGCACACGGAGGTTGAAGGTGATGAAGCAGCTTGCTGAGCAGTTTTGGAAATGTCTATCAAACTTCTGTTCATTGAAAAGCATTTCCTCTACTATTCTTAACTGAGCTTCCTAGGACCTCAGGAGAAAAAGAAATGCACATGAGTATATGTGCACATATACATGTACACATGTACATATATATGCAGTACACATGTATGTGAGTATCTGCACACACAAAAACATATATGAACACCTATACATCAAAAATGCACATTTGCAGTGAATACACACATACACACAAATAACACAAACATACTTATGGAATAAATACATGTAAAACATGCATACACTAATGTGCCCTTGTATGTGAGCATATGCACTTACTTGCATACTGTATATAAATACACTCACACACTTGTACATGTATACATGAATACAAACATATATGTAAAGTATATACTTGTATGTTGCTATGCAAGCAGTCTCCTTCCTAAAGAAATGTTCCCTCTAGAAGCAGGAAGGTGTAAACGGAGAGTGGAGAGTGCTTGTTCGTTCCCGGCAGCCAAGACCCAAATAATCACCCAGAAGCTATATTAATTACAACACTATTTGGCCTATTAGCTCAGACTTCTTACTGGCTAGCTCTTATATCTTAACCCATTTCTACTATTCTGTGTATCGTCACGAGGCTGTGGCTTACTGGGTAAAGGTTCCGGCAACCATCTCCTTTGGCAGCTACATGGCATCTCCTTGACTCCTCCTACTCTCTCTCTATATCTCTTCCAGGTTGGCTATATTCTGCCCTGCCATAGGCCAAAGCAGCTTTATTCATTAACCAAGAAAAGCAACACATATACAGAAGGACTTCCCACATCAGGAAGGAGGCTCAGAAACTCAGGAGGTAGGCAACTTTACATGTCTGGGAAAGCTGAAACTCATGTGATCCTTCAAGGTGCCCTCTGCTGCTTATAGACACAGTAAACAACTGCTGAGAGGAGAATCTCAGTTCTGTAGATCTGCAGGAGAGTGAAGCTGCCCATTCACATCTTGGCAGACAGGAAGCGGGGAGAAGGGATACCTGGGCTCAGCTGGTGTCTTAGTTACTTTTCTGTTGCTGTGATCAATTTCCCAGTTCATCATGGCAGGGCAAGCTCCAGGATTGCAGCTTTTGTGGTCTGTGAGTTGTCACCAGTGTCAAGGTGGGCCATTTGGTGATGCAGTTGCTTTTGAGTCATTCCTGCTTCTGTCAGTGACTCTTCACCCATACTCCTGCTAGTAAACCCAATAAAATCCCATTGGTTGTACAACTGTTACTTTATCTGTGAATGGTTCCCTTTCTGGAATGGATACACCTGTCTGTTGCATCCCTTCAGGAAAGATCTCTTACACAACATATGTGTGAGTACATACATGCACGGACTCACATAGATGCATATGTGTATATGCATGTATATACAAACACAAGTATGTACACATACATATATACACAGCAGCACATAAACATGTCTGACTGTACCCACACATGCACATATATACATGCACAAATGCAGGCACACACATGTATACTTATTCAAGATGAGCTTTCAAACAGCTGACCCAGAACATTTTATATAGACGTTGACAAACAGATTCATTTCTGCCAAGGAAACAGACAGAAAGAGGGTACACCTGGATCAGCTTGTCTATGCATGGAGTCACCTGGACATCTTCAGGGAGCCCTGGGGTCCGAGTCTGTCGAAAGCTTGGAGTGATACAATGCTGTGGCTCCTGACTGTGTGCCAATGTGTGCCATCCACATATTGCTTAGCCAATCAGTAGGGGATATTACAACATGCAAGCCACTGATCCAGGTCTCAGTGAACATAAAGCATTGCTTAGAAGACTGAGCCATTCCTGAACATGTGAAATATCATCCTTATCCTTGGTCAAGTTGAAGAACTTTACTTTTGCTTTTGAAAGATGAGTTCTTTTTCAAAGGGGTGCATTTGAAACCCATCTCTTGAGGGTTTGAGCTGAGACCAGCAGGCATCAGGGCACACTTTCTACTAGGTGTTGGGTTTCCCCAAGACCCTCAGAGACTAGAGAAGTAGTGAAGCCAGAGCTCCACACTGGCCATTCCCTCAGAAGGTTGTCACCTCCGTAGCTCCAGCGACAACACTGCAGCCACCCCCAGGACCCCAGTGTCTGCTTGGGACACACAGCTCCTTGCCCTCATTTTCTTCTATCTCCCTGTCCAGGACGTTGACCTCTGTCAGTCTGTGAGTTGGCAATGCACCAGTAAAGGAACTGGGGATGTTACTGTGCCAACTCCCAGACCTGAATTCACAATGAACCTGATATTCTACTCCAGTTTATCCGCGGTGGCTGCTAAGAGATCAAAAGAGCAGTTGGGAGGGAAGCATCTAACTTACCTTGGCATAGCTCGCTGGCTGTGACAAAGACAGCTTCGCATCAAGGCCCTTTTGTCCCCTGATGAGCAGATTTCCTTCCTGAAACCATGCAGTGGCTCAGCGAATAAGGGACAACGTATGTGTGTGTGTGTGTATTACATTCACCTACCACATTTCCATGGAATCTGTGAATATGAGATTTCATATAGGCACACAGTATTGCATATACATAAATGTGCCTATGGACATGTATATACATATATGCCCAGGCACACCTGTGAAGGTGTTTTGATTCTTGGCGCTAGTACTTCCCGCTCACAACACAAAGCACAGCCCTGAGACCTCATCAAGGCTGCCGTTCAGTGAACTTGGCTGGAGTTCCGTGCACTCTACACAGTGAAAGAGTTTTTGTTGTGAGTTTCTCTCTGTGTATGCATTTTTTTAATGTCGCAGGCAGGCCACAAGGGAATGACAGTCCCGGGATTGAGTGCATGGAAGGAACGCAGGAGAAATACGCGGGGCGGGCTGCGGTTCCCCCAACGCAGCAGCAGTAATCAGCGGCAGGTTTGACTTGAGACTGCCAAATATCGTCCCTGCTGATAACTGTACCTTTTGTAAGCCGACGACATACAGGGTCTATACAGCATTGCCAGCAGCTTTTGTGGACAGCCCTGTCATAAGACCTCCACAAAGATCCAGTTATGTAGCTGTTGTTATGGGAACGGTACAATTATGGCCAAACTGAAATGGCGAAGGGGAACAAAAAAAAAGGAAGTGGATTGGGGGTGGGCAAAATTGCTATTTTCATCCAGACATATTTTGGTTGATCACCTGGACTCAGTGCAAACAGCAATCAGGACAAACAGGTTTGGCTGCAGGAACTGAGAACTGAGTTTATGCTTTTAAAAAAAGAAATGTGCTTTTAGGAAAGGAAATGTCATATCCTCTTGTTTTCTTTGTCATTTAAAGATATATCTATTATTATTATTATTATTACTAATGGTGTGTGTGTGTGTGTGTGTGTGTGAGAGAGAGAGAGAGAGAGAGAGAGAGAGAGAGAGAGAGAGAGAGAAAGAGAGAAAGAGAGGCCATTATGCACATATGGAGGCCAGAGGACAACTTGCAGGAGCCTGTTCTCACTGTGGATTTCTGGAATCTACTCAGTCCGGCTTGTAAGCACCTTTGCCTGCTTTCTTGGTCATTTTGCACAAGTGTTCTTCTTGTGCATCATAGCTTGTACACTCAGTCCTGAGAGTCTCAGTGTCTCCTCTCTTCCCCAAACTCACTCACGTTTGGATTATGCCACTTTTGCAATTCAAGGTTTCTGATTAGCCAATTAAGCTATGGGTAAATAATCCACGAAGCTTTTAAAGTACCTGTTATGAAATGTTCTGTCGAGAATGATGGTCATCTTGAAAACAGAGGCAGAATCAGCCCAGAAAGAGAACATTAACAAAAAAGAAAGAAAAATAATCACAGACATTTTAGAGTTGAACACTACATCAACTAGAATAAAATATCTATGGGTGGACCTGACAGCAGAACGGAGAGGACAGAACAAATTTGAGTAGCCTTAAAGATTGAAGAACAGAACCTAAATTCGGCTTGATGGTGCATGGCTGCCACAGGGGTATCACTGCAAGTTCAAGGTTAGCTTCTGCTAGATAATGAGTTTCAGGTCAGTCTGTGGTATAGAAGGAGAGCTTGTCTCCAAAACAAAAAAGAAGAGTAGAAATTATCCAATATTAACAAAATACATGTGGGAACAAAACACTGGGGGTGGGTAGGTAGTAAGCAGAAAGAGCAAGCTTAAAGAATCTGAGCACTATAACAAAAGATCTAAGGACCCGTCATCCAAGTCCAGGGGAGGAGATGGGTGGAGTGAATACAATGTCCAAAGAGCAGGGGCTGGAGTTTCCCAATTCAAGGAGAGAAACAAACAAACTAGTTTAAAGGACTGCGTGAAAAGCCAGGGGTGATAGCCCATGTGTGTGACTCTGAGAAGGCGGGAAGACTGAGTTCCGGGCCAGCCTCGGGTGTGTGATGGAGAACCTGTCTCACAAATGAACAAGTGTCTGGAGCAGTGGTTCTCAACTCTGCGGTCACCTAAGACCATGGGAAACACAGGTCTTTACCTTATGATTCACAACAGTAGCAAAATTGCAGTGAGGAAGTAGCAATGGAAGTAATTTTATGATCTGGGGTCACCACAACATGAGGAGCTGCATTAGAGGATCACACCATTCAGTTGAGAACCACTGGGCTAGAAGGATGCATTAGTAAAGCATTCACTACTCTTGCAGAGAGCCTGGGTTCGGTTCCCGGGACACACATTGAGCAGCTCACAGACACCTGCAACTCCAGCTCCAGAGGATCCAACGGCCCCTTCTGGCCTCCATAGGCACCTGCACTCATGTGGCACATACACTCCAAGACACGTACATGTAAATTAACAATACATTTTAGAAACCTCCAGGAACACAAGGTTCAGTAAGCCGTAAGCCGCAAACAGGGGAAGGTGGTATAAATCTGTGTCAAAGCCAAGGTTATGAAAACTCTGGTTTAAAAAGGAAGATGCAGGCTAATGACATGGTGCGGCTGGCAAAGCACTTGCCAGGCAAGCCTGCTAACCTGAGCCTGACCCCCTGAACATGCGTAAAGAATGAAGGAGAAACAACGCCCCAGCATCCTCTGACCTCTTCATGTGTGGAGCAGCATGCAGCCCGCCCTGCCAGCCCCATTACAGACACACGGTAATGATGAATAAATAAAACAAAAACAAACAGACAAACAAACGAAGATAGAAAAGGGGAGCAGGTGGGTCTCAACAGCAAGGAGAAGAAATGAGAAATCCAGGGGAAGTCACATCCAGGGGAAAACTAATTCATAGGATAGTACATTTCCCATCAGGAGCCATGCCAACCCAGAATTTTACTTTTAGGGAAAGCACTCTTTTGTTTCCTCAAACTTTTTCAGAAAAAGTTTGCTTTTTCTGGAGTTGGACTCTTGTAATATTGCCCTGGCTGGTTTCCTACTCTTGGGCTCAAATGGTCTTCACATCTTTGCCTTCTGAGTAGTTGAGATGATGGCTGGGGGGGGGGCACCAAATCCGTCTCTCAATGTGTGTGTGTTCGTATGTGTGTTTATGTGTGTATGCATTATGCATGTCTGTATGTGTGTGTGTGCGTGTGTGTCTAGGTAGAGAGAGAGATCAGAAGAGAAAATGTTGGCTCTCTTACTCTATCAGGCTCCACCTTATTTCTTTGAGACAGGGCCTCTCTCTAAATTTGAAGATGGAGTTTTGTGGTTTTTTTATTGTTTGTTTATCGTTATTGTTGTTGGTTCCTAGTTCAGTTGGCATTCAGTAAGTTCTAGTTATCCTCCTGTTGTAGCTCTTTCCTTTGGGCATGACAAGATGTCATCTTGGGCTTTGCCCCTGGTAGCCATGGTAACTACAGCAGAACAATACAGAGGTAGCCAGGCTCATGGTGATAGCAAGAGAGCTGTTGGCTGCAGAGAGGGTCAGGAGACCCTCACCTGAGGACCTCTTCTCGAATCTGCAACAGATGCTGGGAAGTGACAGAGTTATGGGAAGTGGAAGGTGGACTAAAGGGGGGCTTCCTGATACAAGTCCATGATGGAGCGGTACTTTGTGTGTTGCAGCTGTTTGGGGGTCACACACTGCTTCTATAAATAACACTTCACCATGTTCTATGAGTGAGCCCTATGAACTCACTGATCTCACCAAATTGGGCTTGATGAAATTGTTCTTTGGTCTCTTGTTGGTGCCCATTGTGAGTGGGCAGGCAGTTGCCACCCCCCAGAAAAAGCCAATGCCTCCTATGGTCACCCCACAGTACTAGGGGAAGGGGCCTGAGACAGGATCCAGATGTTGAGATCATCACATTGGAAGTGCGAAATCACATGACTAATATACAAAGAGACCTGGCGGCGGGGCCGGGGAGGGCAGCATATGTGGGTAGGTGAGCAATATATGGTGGCATGGGAGACTGGATATGGCAGTGGAGAGAGCCGTGAAATGAAGAGGAGGAGGAGGAGGAGGAAGAAGAGGAGGAGGAGGAGGAGGAGGAGGAGAAGGAGGAAAAGTAGTACTAGGGTTAAAAGTCTAAGGGATCCGCCTGTCTCCACTTTCCAATCCACAGGACAACCATGCCCAGCTTTTTACATGGGTTCTTGGCATCAAACTTAAGCCCTCATGTTTGTGCTTCAAGTGTTTGACTGACAGCTATGCCCCCAGCCCACCTCCAAACTCATTTGAAATCTATTCGGGCAACTCTGTTCTCACTCACCATGTCCTGCAGTCAGGGGAAGCTTTCAAAACCTTCTCTGATTGAGAGCAAGGGTAATGCGATAACTGGACCCCATTCCAGGACCCCTCTTTTACACCAGGACAGAGGAAAGAGCGCACCTGAATGGATCTTCTGAAAGCCACTGCATGGGGATTGGGGTCGCTTTAAAAAGATTTAATCACAAGATTGCCTACCGTCCTCCCTTCTCGGTGTCTTACCACTGCATCAACAGGACTCTGGGATAATAACAGTGCATTACAGCGGAGAGCTCCGCAAGACATAGGCTCTTCAAAAAGAAGTTTCCAGGGAAACCCAAAGACAATGGAAGAGAGAAGAAAATACAGGGCATGAGAGGAAATGGAAGGCTCTGACACCTACAGTTCTGGTACACATTAAACACAGCTTGACGCCCTGAAGGATAAACATAAAATCTCACTAAAAAGCCTGTTTGCCTCTGTTCCCACTACCTGATACATAACATCTGACTTTCAGCTGAAAATTACAGACGTGCTAAGAGGCAATAGAGAAAACAGTCTGATGAGATAAAGAGAGCATTGGAAGGGGGCTGAGACATGATCCAGATGTTGAGATTATCACCTTGGAAGTGTGAAATCACATGACGAATATACAAAGAGATCTGGTGGCCGGGGGGTGGGGGAAAGAGGGCATACGTGGGTAGGTGAGCAACATATGGTGGCATGGGAGACTGGATATGGCAGTGGAGAGAGCCCTGAAGTGAAGAAGAAGGAGAAGAAGAAGAAGAAGAAGAAGAAGAAGAAGAAGAAGAAGAAGAAGAAGAAGAAGAAGAAGAAGAAGAAGAAGAAGAAGAAGAAGAAAAAGAAGAGGAAAAAGAAGAAGAAAAAGGAGCAGATTGTAAATGAATGATGGGACAATGGCAAACAGTTATATTCCTATAATGGAGATACCAGAAAAAGAAGACACAAAAAGAAGCCAAAGAAATACTTGAAATGCTAGTAGTTCATGAGAATTTTCCAAAATTAAAGATTGATGATGGACCACATTCTTTTTTTTTTTTTTTTTTTTGGTTTTTCGAGACAGGGTTTTTCTGTAGCTTTGGATCCGGTCCTGGAACTAGCTCTTGTAGATCAGGATGGCCTCAAACTCACAGAGATCCTCCTGCCTCTGTCTCCCAAGTGCTGAGATTAAAGGCATGTGCCACCACAGCCTGGCTCTAAGTCACTTCTTAAAGAAAGTGTAACAGACATTCTAACTGGGGAGAGAAATGTAACCAAAGGATGTCCAGTTACAGTCAGAGAAAGTTGAAAGGGAGGGGAAAACCAAAAGGAAAAGAACAGAAGAGAAAGGAAGGGAGTGGAAGTTGGGGAAGGAGAGAGGAGAGGAGGGAAGGGGATAAGAAAGAAGAGACACAGAGATAAGGAAACAGGAAGAGAGAGAAGGAGAGAGAGGAGACAGGAGAGGAAGGTATGATGGTTAGTTTTAATTTTGACATAACCTAGAATCACCTGGGGAGAATTATTGAGGAATTATCAAGATTGCACTGACCTGTAGGCATGTCTTTTGGAGATTATCTTGACTATTAATTGATATAGATAAACCCACCCATGTGGATGGCACCATTCCCTAGGTAGGAGATCCTGAACTGTATTAAGAAAGGAGAAAGATACCCGAGAACAAGCAAATGAGCAAGAAAACAAGCAAGCAAGGATGTGTTTATTCTCTGGTCTTGGCTATGAATGTGATTTGCCTAATTGCTTGAGTTCCTGCCTTTACTTCCTGGGAATAATGGACTGTAACTTGAAATTGTGGCAGAATAAACCCTTCCTTCCCTCAGTTACTGATTTGAACAGAGATTTTTTTTTATCACAGCAGCATAAATGAAACTAGGAAAGGGGGATAAAGGAGAAAGGAAAGGGAAAGGTAATGGAGGGAGAGGAAGGAAAGGGAAAGGAAGGGAAGGGAAGAGAAGGGAAGGGAAGGGAAGGGAAGGGAAGGAAAAAGGGAAGGGAAGGGAACGGAAGGAAAGGAAAGGGAAGATGAGACAAGAAGGATTCCAAATAGGGAAACAGCTACAAATGTGGCAGATACTAGCACAACATTAAGAGTTCAGTTTAGAGAAGCCTCAGTTCCATTGCTGTCGCTCTCATGAAGTCCTCTGGATCACAGATAATTGCCCTCATTAATTTATCCTTTCCACTCTTCTTCAGAAACACACACATATAGGGACACACATGCTTGCACACACACATTAGCACATTACAATTCTCCTTCATAGCTTTGCTTTCTTAACCTTATATTCTGGAAATTATGCTAGCTTAGCTCTTAGATTTCTTTTCACTGTCTGGGACCACACAATCTGCACTCAGGAGTTAAGCAGGTTGGGCTTGGCTAGTACTTGGGTGGGAGATCTTCTTTACTGTTGACACAGCTGTATCTCAGTCACTTGCATGGAGGTATCATTATTTAGTCATATTTTTGCTACTAGAACTATGGGTGAAGGAACTAGCTTATTCATATATTGTTTTATAATTCATATACCTTCAGAATAAATTCTTCACAGTAAGATTGATGAGATCAAAGGCAACCACTTTATTGTTGGTTGACTACCTCTGGGATCCCCTATGTAGGGATTCTCCACTTTGTAGCATGGCCAGGAATGTGTAGGAAGACTTATATGCTACCTCTCCTTCAAAGTATCTAGGTTTTCCTCCTCCTACTCTTCCTACTCCTTCTCCTCTTCTTTCCCCTCCTCTCTTCTTCTTCTTCTTCTTCTTCTTCTTCTTCTTCTTCTTCTTCTTCTTCTTCCTCTTCCTCCTCCTCCTCCTCCCCCTCCTCCTCCTTCTCCTCCTCCTCCTCCTCCTCCTCCTCTTCTTCTTCTTCTTCTTCTTCTTCTTCTTCTTCTTCTTCTTCTTCTTCTTCTTCCTCTCCTCCTCCTCCTCTCCCTCCTCCCTCCTCCTTTTAAACAAGGTTAAAGGTATGTGTTTGGGTGACAAACATAATTGACAGAAAGAACTTGAGAGCAGAAAGATTTATTTTGGCTCACAGTTACAGAAGGTGTGGGCCATCCTGGTGAGGAGGGCATGGGTCAAGAAGCAGAAGCAGAGAAAGGCTATACCTGCATTCAGATGACTTCCTTTCCTTTCTTGTATTTCATTCATAACCCATGTTATGGAGCCACCCACACTCAGGAGGATATTCTCTTGTAGGCAATCTTTTCCAGTAACACCCTTATCTGTTGCGAATATTTTGGCGTGGGTGTGGGTTCACACATGTCTGAGAAATGAAGACTCAGAGACATATTGAGAATGAACTTAGCCTTTGCAGCTGCAGGGAGCTCAGTCTCAGTGAACTGAAGCACCTTGCCTTTGCCTCGCAGCATCTTTATTTTTTCCTATATTTACCCTTTAGCTAGAAAATTTCCATATCTCAAAACAAACTGATACAAGCCTCCAACATTACAATGCCAGGTGCACCCCAAGGATGACTGCCAGGGGCTGGGGTGACGCTTCCAACCCAAACACCCCAGAGTCCTTGGATATAGGGGTGTCAGGGGGCTGGGGCCTCGCTTTTAACCAAATATCCCAGAGTCCTTGGATATAGGGGCATCGGCTCAAGTCTGGCTGCTTCCTGTGAGCATGGGGCTATGTGGGAGAGGGGAGAGCTGGGAGTTGTGCTCATGCTCAGTGAGAGTGGCTGGAGTGGTATCCAGTTTACTGTCATCCTGGAGTCCTCAGGCAGCTGTTTTTTGAGGGAGATGAGAAGGATAAAAGAAATATTATTATTATTGACCCTATGAATGGGGGCTAGTCATGGGAAGTCATTAACTGTCAGAAGGGACCTGGTGTATAGGTGAGGCTCAGGTGTATAATTGGGACACAATAGCAGATACAACCAGATTTTAATTGTCAGGTGTCCTTCATCAAGGAGAGTTGGTACCAATGGTGAAGTCCCAGGAGCTGGTGTAGATGTTGACATTGTCTGGAGAGTGCTTTATAAGTTGGTCTTGGCCCAGACAGCAGGAGTGACCTGTAAAATATGCTTGATACTGGCTGGGGTTAGCGTTTACATCTTGGTGTCATAGCAAAAGGCTATTGCTTTTAGGATACACCTGAAATCTGTTAATCCTGGACTATGAAGCCTGTTAAAGAGGCACACCTGTCCATATTTTAGGAGGAAACTTCATTAAATGTCATGGATGAAGTAATAAGTTAATTACCTTAAGTATCTTAAATTATCAAATGCCATTAGACAGATCTGAGAGGGATAAATGAGCAGAAATGAGACAACTTTTTAGCTATGCAGGCAATCCCAAATCCTCTTCTTAGTCCTTGGAGAATGCCAGTCTTAGAAGCAGTGCTTGCCATTAGCTGTTGAATACAACAGGCCCCAAAATTTTCCTGTAGGGGGTGAGATTTAATCTACCTGGCTTGGCAGGATGAGATCGATTCCCTGAAAAGCATTTAGGAAGGTGAAGCAGTGGAAAGCCACTTTTTGCTGTGTGGGTTGTTTTGCCAAACCCAAAGGCAAAGCCTGGAGGTGCACATCTTCTTGGAGGGGCTATAAGGTGTTGCAGAAGCTGGCATGTTTCTGTGCTCTTTTGTTAAATGCCATACCCTCAGATCTGTAAAGGCACTTGAGAATTGGGTACCATTACCTGTTATTTTAAACTGGACATATAAGCTAAATTTATTTAGGCATGTATTTTATCCAATTACTTTAAAAAGGGATTTTAATAAGTCAAAAATACTAGTGCACATGCACACAAAAACGTAACTTGAGCATATCACGAAAACACATTTACACACTCACATAGACACACTGTGGCCACATTATTCTAACAGAGAGACAAATAAAGCACTTTTGGAAACCTGTGTCAGCTGACCAACTTAAAACTCTGGCATAGGTAGGCAGCAAAAACCAGAAAAGCAGAGGTGGTCCCATTAAGGACCAGATTAGCAGATGCTGTAAGAGGGAACAGAAACATAAGGACGGAACATTTATACCATTTTAGAGTGGAAGCACAGGGGGGAAATAGATTTTTTAAAATCACAGAATGAGAGAAACAGCAAACAGTTTAGAGAAGTGGGGTGGGGGGCAGAGAAGTGAAGAGGCACACGTTTAGAAACTGCACACTACAGAGAAGTGGAGAAGGAAAAGCAAAAGTGGGGGGCAGGAGAAACTATGGGCTACTAATAAGTGGAGAAAGAGAAGCGGAAGAAGGGGCAGGAGCTCGCATCTAGAAATCACGGGTTATGGAGCCTTGTTTGCTTTAGGTTAGAGAGCCCCAATTTAAAAGGATTTTTTGTAAAAGGCCACCCAAGGGTATTTTAGGAATTGGCTTTGAATTGCAAGAAATCCATTTTAAAAGTCTATGCCCAATTGTGGAGCTCAAATCTATCACAGTGCATCCACTGGGACTGCCCTTGAGCCAAAGATGGAGCTGTGAAAATTGAATGGCAGGTGTCCCTGGCTATGCAATCTTCATCTCAGTGGAAGCCCGGCAAAAAAGCCGCATGGGTCAGTCTTCCAGTGCAGACTGTGACTTTAGCAGAAAGCCCAAAAAGTGAATGAGTACCCAACCCTACTGGCCATTACTTTAAAAGGGGAACTCACCAAGACAAAGCCCATGGTATCCTGGCAGAGAGCACACATGGGAAAGGCATTTTCCAGCACACGTCCCTGTGGGTCCTGGACCCACAGAAGAAACAACCCTTTTGGTGGGAAACTGGTATGGGACAATTCTGTATTCTGTCAATTATGTTTTAAATAAATGCTGATTGGCCAGTAGCCAGGCAGGAAGTATAGGTGGGACAACCAGACAGGAAGTAGAGGCGGGGCAATGAGAACAGAAGTATTCTGGGAAGAAGGAAGCTCTTTCTGTAGTCCTGTCCAGACACCAAAGAAGGAAGGTGTGACCTGCCCCACTGAAAAAGGTACTGAGCCATGTGGCTAACATAGATAAGAATAATGGGTTAATATAAGCTACAAGAGTTAATAAGAAGACTGAGCTAATGGGCCAGTCAGTTTTATAACTTATGTAGACCTTCTGTGTGATTCTTTGGGACCTAAATGGCCATGGGAACTGGGCAGGACAGAAACCCCAACAAGCAGGCCCTCATGTTACAGGAAATCTCCATTTGTTAGGTATAATCTTAAAAGGATCCTCTCCACTAATGCAAAATAAAACTCCAATCAGACCAGATTAGACCAAGTTAAAGATGCCCACGTTTAATGAATGCAGCACTCCAGGGTGGTTGGGAGCATGGTGGGGAAACGACAGAAAGGGAGAGACCATGCAAAAACCCATGACCATGTGTTCTTTTTCTCCATGGCAGCCTAAATAGCCTGTGGGAGTGGTCCTGACCCTCCCTGGAGAGGGGTCAGCATTTGGCAGGCTTTCCTGAAGGTGGAGTCCAGTCCAATGCAACACCCCCATACCCAAAGAGTCTGGAATGTAATATTAAGTTGGGGGCATCACCGCAGGCCCTGGCATTCATTCTTGGGGCACAATGAAATGGAAAGCTCCATCTCAGGCCCCCTCCTCCTGGGAGTTGCCTTGGGCTGGACTCCACCCCTGGGAAAGCCCTACAAATGCATGGTTTCCCACTCTCTGTCTTTCCCCTGCCATGCTCCCAACCACCTGGGAGCACTGCATTTATTAAATGTGGGCATCTTTGATTTGGTCTAATCTGGTCTGGTTGGAATTATTTTTCATTGGTGGAGAGGCTCCTCTTAAGATTATACCTAACAGAGATACCTCCACAGACACACCTAAAGTGTGGTTTACTAATATCTGAGGCACTTCGTAAACCAATCAAGTTACAGCCAAGTTTGACAACAGAAACTACCCTTCCATGTCATTGATAACATTTGTGATTAGAATATACTTGAAATCTATTTTAGTTTATGATATGAAAAACAGATCCTGTTATTGTTCTTTACAAATACCAGAGAACCATTAATTAATTAAGAAGTTTATCTAGGCCAGCAAGAGGATTCAGCAGATAAAGGCACTTGCCACCAAGCCTGATGAACTGACTTTGATCCCCAGGACACAGAGAATAGAAAGAAAGAAATGATTCCAGAAAGATGTCCTCTGATCTCCATACAGGAGTATGTGCACATGTACCCATATTCATACATGCATGCACACGCAAATACATACACAAATAAGTTGAATGTAACAATTTTTTAAATTTTTAATTTATTTTTTAAATTTCATTTTACATTCCATCCACAGTTCTTCCCCCATCCCTCCTCCTGTCCCCAGCCTCCCCCCAGCCCTCCTCCTATCCACTCCTCCTAACAGGTAAGGGCTCTCATGGGAAGTCAACAAAGTCTGGCACATTAAGTTGGGGTAGGACCAAGCCCCTATCTCTTGCATTAAGGCTGAGCATGGTATCCCACCATAGGGAATGGGCTCCAATAAGCTGGCTCATGCACCAGGGGTAGATCCTGGTCCTATCACCAGGTACCTCACAGAGAATCCAAGTTTTACCATTGTCTCCTAGTTCATTGTCACCTAGTTTAGTCCCATGGAGGAAAGGAAGAAGCTGAACTATTGTTATTCACAAATGATATGATAGTATACATAAGTAACCCCAAAAACTTTACTCAGGAACTCCTATACCTGATAAACACCTTTAGTATTGTGGGGTACAAGATTAACTAAAAAGAATCAGTAGCCCTCCTATACACAAATGAGAAACAGGCTGAGAAAGAAATAAAAAAATCAACATTACAATAGCCACAAATATAAAATATCTTGGGGTAACCCTAACCAAACAAGTAAAAGACCTGTATGACAAGAACTTTAAGTCTCTAAAGAAAGAAATTGAAGAAGATAACAGAAAATGGAAAGATCTCCCATGTTCTTGGATAGGTAAGATCAACATAATAAAAATGGCAATCTTGCCAAAAGCAATCTATAGATTTAATGCAATCCCCATCAAAATCCTAACACAACTCTTCACAGACCTTGATATAACAGTACTCAACTGGTAGTGTTCAGCAGATAGGACTAATATTCACACATTTTCAAGATGCACAGAAGTAAGATTTGGCTCCTCCACATTGCCAGTGCCAGGATTTCTCAGTCTTGTGTCCTGGGCAGACATAAAAACTGCTCTCTCAGCTGGTGCCTGTCTCCAATGGCCAGAAATAAATTCTGCACCTCAAATTCTTGAGTAAGGTACTAGGTCCCAGGAGGAGCCGTAGCTGATTCTTGCTTGAGGATTTCTCCAGAGGATATGTTGATGGCAGTCCAAGTCAGTTCTGCAGGTTGGTGTGAATTAACAGGAAATGTAGTGTGGTGAAGGATGAACAGTGCCAGCAAGTATAGGACCATCATGATGGAGGTTGACAGCTAAGTTTGAGCTTGAGCAGGTTATCTTGACATTCGACTCTCCAGCTTGAGGTGTATTTTTCTGAGATGATTCTGTGGGGTTCTCTGTCTCCGGATCTGCTGGCCTGGTGTGGGTGTGATGAATCCAGGTGGCAATGCCGTTTACCTTTAGGGCCATTGGAGTTGTCAGTATCACAGTATATGACCCTTTCCAGTGTGGGATTCGGTCTCCTTATTGGTTTTTGGGGGACTTCGTGGATCTAGGCATGACAGTAATGAAAACAGCTTGGTATTGGCATAAAAACAGACATGTGGACCAATGAAATCGAATTGAAGACCCTGACATCAATCACACACCTATAAACACCTGATTTTTGACAAAGAAGCCAAAATGCTAAATGGATAAAGGAAAATGTCTTTAACAAATGGTGCTATCATAACGGGATGACAACATGTAGAAGATAGCAAATAGATCCATATCTATCGCCATGCACAAAACTCAAGTCCGAATGGATCAAGGACCTCAACATAAATGCAATTAGTTACATTGAACCTGATAGAAGAGCAAGTGGGAAATAGCCTTGCACACATTGGCACAGGAAACCACTTCTAAAATATAACACCAGTAGCACAGACACTGAGAGCAACAGTCAATAAATGGAACCCTCTGAAACTGAAAAGCTTCTGTAAGGCAAAGGACACAGTAAATAAGGCAAAACCACACCATACAAAGTGAGAAAATTTCTTCACTAATCCCACACCTGACAGAGGGCTGATCTCCAAAATATATAAAGAACTCGAGAAACTAGACGTCAAAATACGAAATAATCCAATTAAAACATGGGTACAGAACTAAACATAGAATTCTCAGCAAAAGAATCTCAAATGACTGAAAGACATTTAAGGAAATGCTCAACATCCTTAATAATCAGGGAAATGCAAATCACAATGACTCTAAGATACCATTTTAGACCTGTCAGAATAGCTAAGATCAAAAACACCAATGATAGCTTATGCTGGAGAGGATGTGGAATAAGGGGAACACTTCTCCACTGCTGGTGGGAATGCAAACCTGTACAATCACTCTGGAAATGAGTATGGCGATTTCTCAGAAAATTGGGAATCAATGTACCTCAACACCCAGCATTACCACTTCTGGGCATATAACCAAAGGATTCTCAATCATATCACCAGGACACTTTCTCAACAATGTTCATAGCAGTATTATTGGTAATAGCCAGACCTGGAAACAGACTAAATGCCCCTCAACTGAAGAATGGATAAAAAATGTGGTACATTAACACAGTGGAGTACTACTCAGCTGCAAAAAAATGACATCATGAAATTTGCAGGTAACATTTTTTCCCTCAATTTTTATTTTTCTATTCAAAAATTGATACTTCCTCCCCTTCTCCCATTCCCCTCCCGCTCCCCCACTAACCCTCCTCCCTCTTGTTCCACCCTTAAGAGAGGGCAGGGTACCCTGCCCTGTGGGAAGTCCAAGGCCCTCCCCCCTACATCCAGGCCTAGGAAGGTGTGCATCAAAGCAAACTAGGATCCCAAAAAGCCAATACATGCAGAAGAGACAGGTCCCGGTACCATTATCGATGGCTTCTCAGTCCATCCCCATTGGCAGCCACATTTAGAGAGTCCAGTTTGATCACATGCTTGTTCAGTCCTGGTCCAGCTGGATTTTGTGAACTCCCATTAGATCAGGCACACTGTCTCAGTGGGTGGACCAACCCCTCACGGTCCTGACTTCTTTGCTCATCTTCTCACTCCTTCTGCTCTTCAACTGGACCTTGGGAGTTCAGTCCATTGCTCTGATGTGGATATGGGTCTCTGTCTCTATCTCCATCCATTGGACAAAATTTCTATGGTGATATTAAAGATATTTATCAGTGTGACTATGGGACAAGGCCAGTTCAGGCATCCTTTCCTCTACTGCTCAAGAACCTAGCTGGGGACATCCCCGTGGACACCAGGGATCCCCTCTAGAGCCATGTCTCTTGCCAACCCTAAAATGGCTCCCTTAATGTAGATATCTTATTCCCTGCTCCAATATCTGCCCTTTCTCCATCTCCCCCTTCCCACTCCCCGAAGCCCTCCCCTGTCCTTCCCTTCTCCCTTCTCCTCCTCCTCTCCCTTTCCCCCAACCCCATCCTCACCCCATGCTCCCAACTTTTGCCCGGCTATCTTGTTTGTTTCCAGTTTCCAGGAGGATCTATGTATGTTTTTCTTTGGGTTCACCTTGCTATTTGGGTTCCTTAGGCTTGTGAACTATAGGCTTAATGTTCTTTGTTTATGGCTAGAGTCCACTAATGAGTGAGTACATACCATATTCATCTTTTTGGGACTGAGTTATCTCACTAAGGATAGTATTTTCTATTTCCATCCATTTGCATGCAAAATTCAAGATGTCATTGTTTTTT